>PVIA01006204.1:0-101199 GCA_004024845.1 Tonatia bakeri
CATTGGTTGGATTGAATGAAACAATAAGAAATCTCATGTTCTTGTACATGACTTCCACAGGAACAGAGTGGTTCATGCAAGCTATGTTAATTTAGTTAAAAGACACTCAATAGAGTTATAAAAGAATTTAACAATTGAATACAGAAATAATGCAAAGAAGTTGAATCTACTTCAATACACTCCAGTTGGAATTCTCAGTGCTTTGAATATGAAGACTGGAGTAATGGGAAATGAAATGAACCTTCTAAAAAAAGCAAAATTCTTCAATCCAGTAATATTCATTTCATATATAACAAGTAATATAACATAAATTCCAAGTAACACACTTGTTTCTGGAGCCACAGAAAAGTCAGCCTTTCTACATTACGGACACAATGAATGAATATGCCTTGACACACCAGCCATGAAAGTAAGCACTGGCCTCACACATCTGCTAGGAATTCAAAAGAAGTACAAGAACTTCTGATACAACTAGACAGTAGAAAAAGTGAAAATTAAGCAATAGAGCTAATAAGAGAATGCAGTCTACTTTACAATTTTGTCAAATGTTTGCAGCTCTCATGTCATAAAATTCTAGAAAGAGAAGTTTTCAATGAAGTCAGCAGAAATGATACAGGGGAAAAGAAAGAAGCCAAGCATCGTAAGACAGAAGTCCTTATATGCCACTTGTAGGCCATGTAACTTTCAACATATCACTTGACCTCTAAGGATGCCAACTTCCTTCTTTTTAAAACAAGAGTTGGACCAGACTCTGACTCCACTATTGCCCCCCCCCTTGTTCTCTGGAAACATTGTAGCCACAATAATTACTATTGCACCCAAGTAACATCATGAAGCAGAGTCTAGTCACGCACAGGAATTCCAGGCACTGTGACTATGAATTCTAATCCCTCTCTGGTCACACCATGGTTGAATGACCTTGGGCAGGGCACCTAACTTCTGCTAACTGTCTCAGATGCCTCACCAGACAAAAATCTCCAGGAATTTACGGGATAAATTTCCAACTGCTACATGTACAAGCTGCCCTCCAAATGCCCTTACAATGCTTACCTTGGGACCACCCATGACAAATCATGAAATTAGTCTTGTTCCCAGAATAATTCTCAGTTGTGATGTGTTCTGACCAACAACTCAGAAGACTATCTCTTTCTAGTCAAACCATAACCATATTTTAAAGGAGGCAAAATTTAAGTAAAAACTTAAAAGGCTGAAATTTTTTTCAAATTTGTGAAAACCTCAAGGTTAGGAAGAGCTGATATACCTTGAACCACCATGATTCTAATAATGCTAAATAAATAGTGGAAACCAAGGAAAGTCACTGAAAACTTTCAGCAAATATTTTTGAGATGTGTCTTATAATAGGATTGACAGTATGATCTCTGTCATAAATTTAATAGACAAGAACTCCACTATTTCTGTTAATAATAATGATAAGATAATGGCAGCTGTCATTTGTTATGCAGATATTATGTTTTAAGCATTATGCTAAGGGTATTACATGCTAGGTGCACTAGAATGCTTTCAGCTGCATATAAGAGTACCTAACTAAAACTGGCTTAAGTGTCAGGGGTCTCCTATCTCATAACTATTGGTGAGGAGTGGCTGGTCCCAGAGTTGGCTGACTGAGCAGCATAACAACACCACAGAGGACTCATCCGTCCCCTTCGCCACTCTCAACATGTGGGCAGCCCCTCCCCCGGTACTTACACAATGGCCACAGTGATTCCAGGTACCACACAGAGACATCAACCTCTAGAAAAATACACTTGCTACACTCTTTCTATTGGTTAGGAAAACCCTACCCAGAAGGGCCCTACAGATTTCCCTCACATTTCATTGTCCAGGATCAAATCACTTACTCATACCTAACCCAATCAATAGCAGAAGGAATGAAACCACCAATATCCTTTTAGACCAATCACAATTCCACAGTCGTACAGCTTAAAGTTGGGAAATCCTGTGTTCTTAATTACCATATTGATGGGTCTGAAATTTCAGTGTATGTAAGAAACATCAGGAGAGTTTAGTAAAAATGTAGATTCCCAGACTTCACACCCAGAGACTCTGATTCAATAATATAAAGAGCCCTAATTCTTAATTTTTACAAATAATCTCAGTTAATTTTGATGTAAGTGGTCTACAAACAGCATTTCATGAGAAAGCATAGGGTTAGCCATCATTTGGGCAGAAGTCTGATTTAAAAACAAAAAAAACCCCACCAAACCCTGGTTTTCTGTAAGACCCAGACCCACCACATCCAAAAGCCATCTATCTTTCTCACCCACAGTCACAGAAACACCACATTGAATTCTCTATAATCTACACAGGTCAAGCCCCATGTAGTGTCCAGGTTTGGCTCCCTAATTTAAGAAAGTTATAGATAAAAGATTCAGATGAGGGAAACAAGTTTCAAGAGAAATATAAACAGGTCTTTTAAGTAACCATTGTATAATTTGGGAAGCTATAGGGTAGAAAATAGTCAACTCTCTGGGGTAGAAAAGGGAGGGGAAGCCATCATAAATTTTCAAATACTGGCTAGGCTGTCACATGTAATGGATGCTCGGGCATAGAATCAATGATCAGAAATTATGAGGAGCTTATTTTGCTTTCCTGCAAGGAAGAGCATTCTAATAAGTAACGTTGAGTAACAATGAAAAGGGCTCTCTGCCTCACAAAGCATTGTGAACATACCCAAGCAGAGGCTAGCAGGCTGAGTGTCTGCCACCAATATTGTAAAAGGGATTCCTCAGCTGAGAGGAAGGCTGCATAAATGACTTATAAGACATGCTGTGATCCTCCAGTCACATCCTCTGCAAGCTGACTTGTGTTATTTTTTACCACGGTCATTTCTTCTGAACACCTTGGAAGGCAATTTCATTTCTAACTTAATTTCTATTTTAATTTTATTAATATCATCAATATATAATTATTTCATTAACACAATATACCAGTAGTAATACAATAATCTATATATATTAATGTAATACAAAGTCTATCCAGAAAAAGTCCAGCCATTGTTAATATAACAGGAATGGTATGTCCAACATCACTGTAACCTGGCAACCAAGGAGAGTGGACTGCAATGCATATGTGTGAACAATGATGACTTCACTGTACTAGTCAGTGGGGGTGGTAGGTACCATTGAGTGAGCAGGTGTACTGTGCGGCTGTGGCATTCAGAATGATTGAGCAAGTAGAGCAATGAATCTGCATCAAATTTTGCATTAAGCTTGAACATTCCTCCACGGAAACTATTTGGATGACTCAGAAGGCCACAGCTATTGGCAACTGGTGATTGGCAGCTTCATCATGACAATGTGCCTGCTCATGCATCACGTCTCATACAGAATTTTTTGGCAAAACATCAAATTATCCAGGTGACTCAGCCCCACTATAGCCAAGATTTGGTACCCTGTGACTTCTGGCTTTTACCAAAACTAAAATCACCTTTGAAAGGGAAGAGATTTCAGACCATCAATGAGATTCAGGGAAATACAATCGGGCAACTGATGGTGATTGGGAGAACTGTGTGAGGTCCCAAGGTGCCTACTCTGAAGGGGACTGAGGTGTCATTGCCCTATGTACAATGTTTCTTGTATCTTGTATCTCCTTCAATAAATGTTCATTTTTTCATATTGCATGGGTGGATACCTTCTGGACAAACCTCATATAATTTCTATTTGAATTTCTAAATGCCCTGTTTTCTCAAGTTGATAGGACATATCTGACTCTTCTTTGTGTCTCTGTGGCATCTAACTCATGACCATGCCTACCGTCAGTACTTAGTACACAGTTGGCAAATGAACAACGATGGCCTAGAATGGGGGTAAACACATCCAGATAATAACACAGCACCAGATAAGTAGAAGTACTTTTAGTACATACTTCTTCCCTGCTTATTACTATTCTTCCTCTCTGGGAGCTACACAGGGTGGCTATATCTGTATGTACTCTCCTCTGTGGCCATCAATGATTGGGCCAGAAGTTAACACATGATTCAAGCTCAGCCAATAGGACTGACACTAAGATTTTAAGGCAGTCTCTAAGGATGGCTGTACATGTAAATTCAGAAGCATGGTCTACTAAAAACCAATGAAGTAGATGAGAGAAAAAGAGTGAGTTCCCTGGCTTTCCAAGTCCTGGATCCCAATTCCTTCCTGAAGCTCAGGTGCAAATGTGCCCTTGGTCTTTGTGAGAAACTCTGTGTTCTTATAAAATGTATTTCTCCCATCCTTCCCTTCTCCCTTCTTTTCCTCTTTCTTTTTTTCCTTTTTAAAAATTTTATGAAAACTGCCTTTAATTGGTTTTAATTCATTTCAACCAGAATCTTGAATTTAAATAAATTTATCTCTGGGCTTGTTGTTGAGGTGACGAATGAAAATACTCTGACAGCTCCCAGAAAGCCAGGTCTTTGAAGACCTTAGGTGAAGAGAGAGGACCTACACCTCCGCATGGAGCCAGATATTTCAGAGGGTCTGAGACTGGAACTACTGCCAGCTCATTTCCTTAGCACTCCAGCCTCCGTCTGCAGGGACATCAGCACTCCTATGAAGACTCCACTGCCAGACAACAGGTCTCCTTCTAACAAAGATCCCCCCAGAAGAAACTAGGAGATAGAAACTAAACTAGCATATGAGGTAACACCAGCTCAAGTAACAGGGGAAATATCAGGGGAATCCACAATCCCCTTATGCCATGAAGAGATTCTCCACACAACATTTTGGGTCTACAAACAGAAGGTACAAACTGCCTTTTAAAGTCACATTAATCAGTGAGTATTCACACAACCCTTGAACTTAAATTTTGCGACAAAACCATTTCCTGATATGCATGTTTTTTTCTCACTTGGTACCTTATGGCTGTTAAGCAGAGTAGGTTGACTGGCACTTTGGCATACTTACTGCACAACAGTGCCTGAACAAATCCAAGTGACGCTTTTCCAAAACTGCCAATTTAACCTTAGATGAAAGGGCAGCCCTGGCAGGTGAGGGGCAGGTAGTGGAGTAGGCAGGAAGAATATTGAGAATTTTATTTCTCTCTCTTCCAACTAAGATAACTTCCATGTCGGCCAAAGTTGGCAAATCATTAACACATGGTCACTAAGGAAGAATTGCTTTTCCCCACTTCCCTATTCCTTTGAGACACTAACCTCCTTACTGCTCTTGATCCTTTCATTTTCCCCCAGGCATAACTTCCACCCATGTTGAGTCTTCACAGCTTTCCTCAGGAAAGGAACCATGGTTCAGTGGCCTCGGACATTATAGAATATCCCTCTGATGCGTACAGTGTAAGAAATAAAAGCCTTAATTCTCTGAACTAAAAAGGTAGAATAGTGAAAGCCCACTCAGCTTCTTAGTCCAAATCCAAACCGAAGTGTTATTCGGTGAAAGCACCTGCTCAGACCTGTGACAAGTTCGGCGTCCACGAGGCAGTAATGAGGGAGAATTCCTCGAGAATAAGGACTGTCATTGCAAGAGACATTGACAGTTTTCCCTTGGCCAGTAACAAAACAAACAAAAATTACTCCATGTGCTCATTAATGCTTGAGAGTTCTTTGGTAGGAATGAAATATTTCTGGAAAAACTACTGTATAATGATAAAATTTTGATTAAAAACAGCTTTTTGGCAATTAAGCAATAGATAGCAAAATTTCTCAAAACATATATACTCTTTCACCTCACAATTCCCCTTGCAGGAATTTATCTAATTAATAATCAGACAGGTATGCAAAAATATATGTATTTCAAGCTTTGTTACAGCTTTCGAATACCTTTAGAATATAAATTTTCAAACACGCAAAAGAAAAGATAACAATGTAATGACCCACCATGTATCCATCATACAGCTTTACCAATACTTTGCCAAGTTCTTGTTCATTAACCCCACTGTTGTTTTTGCTGAAATCTTTTACAGCAAATACCAGCCATCTTGTCATTTGACTCAAATTCCTCAGTTTAAATCAACTAAGAAGAAAGATTTTTAAAGTTAACATTACCTTCATATCACTGTTTTAGCATCCAAGTTGTAAATAATTTCTTAACATCATCTGATATCCCTTTATGTGTAATTTCAAAATGTCAAAAATTACTTTTATGGTTTATTTACATCTGGATCCAAAAAGTTCTGTGTGTTGGATTTAATTGTTATTTCTCTTAAGTTTCTGTAATCTGTAACAATTTCTTCACTATGCTATTTATTTGTTTTAAAAAATCAGGTTATTTTGTCCTGTAGAATTTCTCATATTCTGGATTCAGCTGTTTGTTCCTTTCTTGTGTCATTTATTATGTTCCTGTGTTCTCTGTAAACTGGTAGAGCTACAGTCTTGATTCAGTTCAGGTTTTTGGGGGTGGGGCAAGGATGCTCTATAGAAGGCTCTGTGTGCTTCGTATTTGCCTCGTATTTGAAGTAAATCACTTCAAATGTGCTTAAGGCCTGTCACTTGAGTGATGTTTACATAGCTGAGTGGATTCGGGTCATCTCAGTCTTATCCTTCAGTTTTACATGTGCTCATCAACTTTTCACCTGGTGTTTTTACCCTTGATTTGACCATCATTGTCTAGATGATGTGACTAGAGATTTTAAAATGGCGATGTTGTAATTTTATAATTTTATAATACCTAACTGTCTTATTAGATCTGTCTCTTCTGTAACGAAGCAGCTTTTGCCTGCCACACTGCTTTTTATTTTCAAAAATGTCAAAGTTACAGTACAGAGTGGGGCAAATGTAGGTTTACAGTTGTGAGTACATGAAACACAGTTTATTCTTGTACTATTGCATTGTCTTCCATATGAACAACTCTAAACCTACATTTGCCCCACACTGTATAATGAACAGCCACCTGTACATCTTCGCCTAGATTCACCAATTGCTAACTAACATTTTGCCACATTTACTTTATGACTTTCATTATATAGACTTATTTTTGCTATTCCATTCTAATTATGCTACGGTCATTATGATCCTTTAAATACTTGAGACTCTGTGTTCTAGTGACAAGAACATTCTCCTCATAGCCACAAACACTCCACTCAATACATTTAACATTGATTCAATGCTATCCAATACAGAATTCAATGAAAATGTTCCAAATTGGTCCCATAATGGTCTTTATAATATATGTATTTTAAATCTAGGGCTCTATTAAGGTCTGTGCACTGCAGTGTTATCATGTCTGGTAGTTTTCTATTTCTATCCTTATTTCCACATTTACTAGCAGGCATTTTAAAAAATTCTTCTTCCCCATTATTATTATTATTCTTTTAGGTGCTTAAATAGACTCGTACTTGTCCAATGGGAGCCCTCTAAGTCTGGTTTGTACACAATTTCAACCTCATTCCATTGGTCTTCTGGCACAAGTGATTCTAGGCTCACCTTGTAGTTCTCCTGTCTCAGACCTAGAATCAGCTATTTCTTCCAGGAGCTTCATTATTTTCAATTAAGAATGATATCTAGAAACCAAGATCTGGCTCCTAGGTACGCTCATTGCTGGCGGGATGTCACTATTTCTAGACCTTTTCAGTACACAGAGACAAAAATATATTTTTTTCAAAAAACCATAAGTTTATGCCTGAATTCAAACCCAATATCATAGACATCTTCTTCTCTTTCTTCCATTTTGTATATTTTATTCTCTCCCACTGTGAGAATCCTAGTCTTCCAAAAGTTTAAGGTATTTTCTCATTTTCCATATGCTTCAATATACTTCAATCTGTATTTTCTGTATGCTTCAATGAAATATTTCTTTAAAGTCCTTCATATTTATTGAATATATTCTGTGAAGGTGTATTAAAAATGTACTTGAACTAATTCCATTTTCTACGTAGTTATACTTGATATACAATTTGATGGACAGGTATAGGTTTATCTGTTTCCATTTATAATCAATTTTAATGTTTGTCCTTTTTATTCTTTGGATTTCACTTTTTTTGACTATGCGTAATTTTACATAGTTCAAAAGTCAAAACTGTATAAAAAAGTAAACTCAGATAAATCTCTGTCCCATTTCTATTCTTTCTACCTTTATTACCACCAGCCCTCTTAGGTGGCTATTTTTATGAGTTTGTAGATTATCCTTAATATGTTGATTTTTGAAATTATAAGAAAAAGTTTTTATTATGACTATATACTTTAGTATTGAAGACAGTTCTCATTTTTACTATGCTGTTCACTTTCATAATAATGCTTTTTTAGTGGTCACAATGCCCTCTTTCCCTTCCCCTTGATCTAGACTTTGAACGGTGTCTTTCGAATCGTGCTTGTTATTATGCACCGCCTACTTGCCAAGCAATGCTGATTTTACTTCCTCCTTCCTTTTCTCTTCTCCAGTGTTTTCAGTTGTGTTATTCCTAATTTATCAGAATGCCTAACATTTACCTGCTATTCTTCTACCTTTTTCCAACTTTAAGTCTTAGACTTAGGGTTACGTATAATCAGTGCTCACCGTCCACGTTTTTGCGGCTGCTTCCCAGTCACCTCCGGGGGGATGCAGTCATCTCAGGATGGGACTGTGATGATGTAAGTTCTGACCTTTTGAATGTTTAAAACTGTTTGCCGATAACCTTAATATTTAAAGGACAGCTGGGGTAGATAACATAGCCTTGTTTTTATTCATTTTTCTTTTTCAATATCAGTTTACTTTTATTATTATTTTGTGTTAGTTCAGGTGTACAGCATAGTGGTCAGACAATCATGTACTTTACAAAGTGTTCTCCCTGCTATTTCCAGTGCCCACCTGCACCACACATAGTCATTAGAATATTATTGACTATGTTCCCTATGCTGTACTTTATGTCCCCATGACAATTTTGTAAGTGCCATTCTGCACTCCTTAATCCTTTCACCTCTTTCATCCAGTCCCCCAAACACCCTCCCCTCTGTCAGCTATGAATCTGCTCTCTAACACAGCCTTGTTTTCAAAAGTGGGAATAGAAATAGTCCAAGTAATCAATAATCAGGGAATGGTTAAATAAATAAATTATCGTCAGTTAAAAAGTGGAACCTTGGTCCATATAGCCATTATACATGCTACAACCACTGTGAAAACATAGAAAATGACAAATAAATTTGGAATGGTCAAATCTGTGTTTTTAATGTATAAGGATGCTATCAGTATGTGTGTTTAGCTAAAAGCAAATCATTGGAGATACATGAAACAGTTGAGAGTGATTTTACACTGATTAACAAATCATTGATGATCTTTAGATTCTCCTTCGTGCTTTTTTTTTCAGTTTTCAAGTTTTATGACTTGTGAGATTAAAGAGAATACAATATTTTTTAAAAGGTGAACAAAGATCTAAAGTTTTCAAGGTTTATTTTTAACGTATTGGCTTTAATCAATACCACCAGACACAGTGTACCAAGGAAAGAGCAGTGTGATCTAATTAGCAGGCTCAGGCCTGCCTAGACAGGTCTTGGTGCTCTGCCTGGGCCAGGCACTCAATCTGTGTTTGCTGGTGATGAAGATAGCTAACATTAGTCAGTGTTGAGCAGATTCATTCTAAGCAATACAGTCAACTTTTCCAAGTCGAGCTCCAACCTTTCAGGGTTGATGAAATGAAGCAGAATACTTGTAAAACTGCTAGCCTTCTGTCTGGCATAAAGTAGGTATTTCTATCACTTTATCCGGGATGGGAAGAGAGATTATAGCACCTTGTTCTTGATAACTAATTGGGATATGTTGAGTTTTACTTTTTCTAAAGAATATAAAAACAATATGGACAGATAGTAAAAAAAAAGCTTGAGGCAGCCTATGAGAAATATGGAGAGGAAGAATAAAATGATCAGAAAGACAGATGTAGAGAAATTGTAAGACAAACTGTTTAAAAATCATTAGAACCTATAGTAGTTAGGGCTTCTGCTTACTTGTTAACAGTAGAGGAAATCTGTACCCCTAAATCATAACTGTGTAATAATAAAAAGCCATAAATAAATATACACCTACTGCTACAGAATGGGGAGGGGGGGCAGTAAATGACATACTATTGCCAAAAGGACCCCCTTTTCCTCTGGGAGTTCCTCTCCCGTACTAGGTTCGCTTTGTCTGCTGCCAGAAGAAAGATGTCTCTCAATGCCAGAGATTGGTGAAAAGGAAAGGAATTATTATTTATTTAAAAGTTATGCAGACTAAAGTTCTTTAGAATACCCACGAACACACATAGTCCTTCCTTCTTTCTCTGCCCAGTCTGGGGTACTGTATCTCAGAAAAGGAGTAGAAGTCCGTGATTCAGGCTCCTGGCACCACCCACATGGCAAAAAGGAAGCACTTCCAAAGCCGCGTGGTCCTGACTCTTGCCCAAGCCGCATGGTCCCCACTCCGCCCAAGCCAAAGGTGTGTGGTCCCAACAAGACACCCAAGCCACTTGGTCCCCGAAAAGATGCCAAATGGCCGCTGTGCCCGGGTTTACACCCCAGCACCAATCTACCTCTACGGCCTCAGTTCCCGCTCCTCCCACAATTGGCAACAGCTGCCAGCATTCCAGGCAGATGCGGCCCTGTGGTTTGGAGCCAATCAGCTCCAAACTCTTCTGGACCCCATTACAAATCCCTATTTGGGACCCTCATCTTAGCTGCACCCTGTTACACTACTTTACTATCCTGATTAGTACCGGACAGTAAACTCATCACTGGTCTTACAACAGCGTCCCCCAGTGGGGCTGACCGTGAATGGCACCCCACAGCAACGGAATTAGAATTTGAATGTGGATTGTCATGCCTAGAATGTTTTAAAAACATCTCTTCAAGTGATTATAATAGCTAGTCAAGTTTAGAAACTACTAGTCTATACATAGGACCACCATCTATCCCATCCACCAGGACAGTCCCAGACTAATTATGAGAACCCCCACTCATTCACAAACCTCTCAGCAGAGATGAACATCATGTGCTCCCCAACCTCTACCTCACCCTCCTGAAGAGTCTCAGTAAGGGTGATGGCCACTTAAGTCACCCCAAGAAGAACAGCCTTGTATCTTACTTCCATTGTATGAAGGAAGACAAGACTTAGGGAAAAACCACCCCTTAAACTTAAATTCACATTAAAATGCCAAACAATAGTCAGGTTCTCCTTGAAAGTGCAATCGGATGAGTGGAGAAGACTCAGGCATACCTGGAAGGTGGGGGGAGAGAATGGGAAACCTGGGGCACCTCCAGACAGTCGCTTCTGCTGCTTCACTGCTTTGTCCAAGTTGATTGAGAGGGCCAGAAATAAATATGAATTTGACTTTCCAAATTATTTAAGAACTTTGTTCATTTCTTCTTTACCTCTTGGTGGTCATCAATTTTTAGAAGAGTCCAAAAAAGAAACTCATTTGACGGAGAGATAACACTGCACATCGACTGCTGAGAAACCAATCAATACTCCCCGTCCAGTTAATGTGTCATCCGATTCTGGACGTTACCTTGTTCTGGTTTAACCCTCATCTGTTTCTTGTAAAATCAGGACATGCAAAGATAAAGATAAGGACTTGTGCATTTTCAAAAGTATTCACATTATAAAAATGTAGGAGGAAATATTTCGAGTGTGTTCCAGTGTCCCCGCGTATCTGCCATCACATCCCAGGCACCGCTGCTGTACCCCGCCAGGCCCCGCTCCGTGTCCCGACACCCGGGCAGCTCCATCCCTGTCTCGGTTTCTCCTGCTCTGGTGGTGGCCTTGTCAACAGAAAAGATTTTTAGTTATTTGGCTCTTCAATGAATATTCAAACCAGCGAAATTGCAAATTTTAAAACCCGGTGTTCATTACTTTCAGTCCAAATTATGACCATATTTATAAAACTAGTAAAATCAGAATATCACTTTCAAATTTTCTCTGACAATTTTTTGGAAATTCTAGTTGACAGACTAAATTGCTTAGTCAGCCCCATATACAAATTTAGTTGATTAAATACTCTTAATTTTATTTTATTTTTTTTAAGATTTTATTTATTTATTTTTAGGGAATGGAAGGTAAGAAGAAAGAGATGGAGAGAAACATCAGCGTGTGGTTGCTTCTCACATGCCCCACAATGGGGGACCTGGCCCGCAACCCAGGCATGTACCCTGACTGGGAATTGAACCAGTGACCTTTTGGTTCACAGGCCAGCACTCAATCCAAATAGTCTTAATTTTAAATTGCACTTATAAATGTAATATGCTTGAATTTATTTTATATGCCTCCAATGTTTTATAGGACAAATTTATTACTATAGCAAACAAAAACTTTCCTAACATTTAAAGCTCTTGTGTTGCAATTCTAATCAAATAAACTTAAAACTATTGTGAAAATAAGTATTCTGTTAAATATTTCCATTCTTTACAAACTTAATCAAGATCTCTTATATTTTTCAATTAAAATCTCAAGATTAAAATGTTTCCCATTTTATATTGAAATCACAAGAAAATCTTCTAGGATCAGAATGATAATACAGTCTCTGGAAATAGCAAACATACTAGCCTTTTTTAGAGAAGCTTAATTTGAGTAGATGGAGTTCAGCAACCCCTAGCCTAGGCTGCATTCAACTAATCTCTTTAATGCCTGATTGAATTCTGAATTCTTTTCATATTCTTTTTGTCCAGTTCTGTGTATAAATGCCCCCATCTGTCTAAAAACTGTCAGCTTTTTGTAATTCAGTCCAAACTTTGGCCAAATTGTATCTACTCCTTAAGGTTGATATGTTAAACCCTAAAAATCCCTTTGAAACACACATGTACTAACTTGGATGGAAATCACATCACTGCTTTAATCCTCATAACACCACCATCTCCACACGCACATTGGTTTAGACAACTCAAGAAAAGGTAACAAGCTATTATGCAATGAAGTAACAGGCTGTTATATAATGAGTTTCAATGTCTCTTAAAAACTTTTTTGTTGTTGATATTTGTTAAGAATGCTCTGTGGAAAGAACACAAGCCTTTTTGTAGGTAGTTTTTGAAAAGCTTGTCTCCAAGGCAGTGGCAAACTCAAGATATTGCTAGGGGAAACTCTGTTGTAGGAAGACAGAGCTGGAAGGAATTTGATGATCATTTGCTCCAACCCTGTTCTGTACAAAGAGAAAAACTGAGCTCCAAAGAGAGGGAATAAGGGAGGAGAAACTCCTTTGCTGAATATCTTCTATGTTCCTGGCTGTGCGAGTTAACCTTCAATTAGGGTGCAGGGAGTGGTGCTTGATAATCCTTTTCTACTCTCCCCTCAGAACATTGCAAATGTCACCAGGCAATGGGTGGACTTCCTCTAGTTCACCCAGCTCCTTCCCCTGTATTCTTGGTAGACAACCTGGCCTTCGCCTCCACTGAGTCAGTACAAGGAACCAGCCACTCACTACTCAGGCTTCTAAATCAGCCTCACATGCACCTAAATTCCTTGTGAAGAGAAGCCAAATTTCATTGTACTGAGAAATTTAAAAAGATAAGTAAACAGAGCCTCTCCTTCTAGAAGTTTAGAGAAGGGGAAGGAGCAAGGTTGGACAGAAGCTGGAATGAGGCAGCAGTGTCAAGGGTAGATGGAGAATGCAGAGTGGAGCATGTTCACGGGGAACTAGGAAGAGGGAGCAGATACAGAGCAGAGAGGGAAGGATTGACAGAGCAACACCCCAGGGAAAGGGGGATGAGGACACAATTACATTCGAAGGAAAGAGATACACTTCATCCTACAAAACATGAGGCAAGAAGGTGGAGAGGTATATTAAGGAAAGAAATAATTTAGATGATGGAACCAAAAAAGATGGTTAAGTGAAGAGGGGAATAGAGACTGGGTGAGCATGGAAGAATCTAGGATCTGAACACCTCCATGAACTAATTCATGGAGTTGAGGGCATAAATAAACTGGAAGGACAATGAGTTTAAAATTTTGGGATGAGACAGTTCTGAGTGATGACACCAAAGGGCAGGGCTGTTAAAAGTCCAGCATGGCAAAATAGTGGCCAAGTAAAAACACTGGGCTTAAAGGTCAAGATCAGAGGAGCCAGTGGGTCAGGAGGGTCAGTACCTAGACACCGAAGTCACCCTGGTTGACAGTTTGCAAAGTTTGGGGGCAAGTCCATGAGCCTGCTGCCAAAATCCTTCGTGAATGCAGAGACTCATCAGAAGGTTCATGTATGGCAGGCATGACATAGGAATGAGATGTGAGCCTCAAAGCAAAAGAGAATTTTACATGAGAAGGTGGAACAGTGGCCTGGCAACAGCTTTGGAGAGTGAAAGAGACACTTTCCCACCTTCCAGTCTCAGGGCCAGAGGGCCTGTGAGAGGGGGCCCTTTCCCTTGAGAAGGATACAAGGGAAGCAGGAACCTCAGGGGAGACTAAGGTCTTAGTTGATGGAGAAGACAGAGAAAACATTTAGTAGAAATGTTAACAGTTTCCAGAGAGAGCAGTTGAAAGGTGAGGGAGGGAGGTAAGAGACAAAAAGCATCCTGGGATGACATTCTGTAACAGAAAAAAGACTAAGAGGGTCTGTATCCAAGTCAGTGGCTGAGGGTGTGCAGGGCAGGAGGTAGGGAGGCCTCTGGTCTCACCTGTGTGTGCCCTTAGCGGAGTTCTTTGCTCTCTGGCTCAGTTCCATCATTCTAAAATGAGGATGCTACTAGTAATTGTCCCATAAGGTTGTTGCTTGCGGATTAAATGTGTTAATATTAGTACATATAAAGTACTTGGAACATTGATTGGTGTGTAGGTAGTCCTGAAGAAGCACTTTTGTTTTAGGAGGAAAAAGATTCCCACCCCACTCCACATTGTCTCTCAAGTGATGGACATTCAATTATGCTAAACCCTGAACAATGTGCCTTCACTTCCTGTCACTTACATGCAGCACAAAAAAGCCAGCATGCAAAAAAGAAAAAGAAAAAGATCTGTCAGACTCAATGGCAGATTCGATTTCTTGCAAACATATCCTATGGCATTTCACCATTATCTGTCCCTTGCGAGGAAAGAGAGATGAACAAGTGGGTTGCAGATGGTAAGAATCTAGAGTTGTAAATGTTAAAGATGGACACTTAATAGAGTCCTCTAGTATAAACTTGACAACAGCAGAAAAATCAAATAACTGGTCTAAAATATGGGCAAAGAACTTGAATAGATATTTATCCAAAGATGACCTACAGATGCCCAATGAGCACACGAAATGATGCTCAATGTCACTAACCATCAGAGACGTGCAAATCAAAAACAATCACAGTCTGTTACCATCCCACACCCATTAAGATGGCTACTATCAAGAGAGAGAGAGAGAGGAAGAGAGAGACAGGAAGGAAGGAAGGAAGGAAGGAAGGAAGGAAGGAAGGAAGGAAGGAAGGGAGGGAGGGAGGGAGGGAGGGAGGGAGGGAGGGAGAGAATTTAAACTCTTGTGGTCTTCTGGTAGGAATGTAAAACGGTACAGCCACTTTGACAAAAATTATGGTAGTTTCTCAAAGAATTAAAAATAGAATTACCATGTGATCCAGCATTCTATTTCTAGAATCAAAAGCAAGGACTTAAACAAATACTGTACTTGTACACCAATGTTTATAACAGCATTACTCACCATAGCCAAGAATTGGAACCAACTCAAATTTCCATCAGCAGATAATTGGACAAACAAAGTATGATGTATACATACAAAAGAATATTATTCAGCCTTTAAAAGAAAGGAAATTCACTCCTGGCTGGTGTGGCTCAATGGATTGAGTGCCAGCCTGTGAACCAAAAGGTCACCGGTTTGATTCCCAGTCAGGGTACACTCCTGGTTTGCGAGCCAGGTTCCCAGCTAGGGTCATGAGAGAGGCAACCAATCAGTGTATCTCTTGTGCATTGATATTTCTCTCCCTCTCTTTCCCCCTCTCTCTAAAAAAAATAATAAAACGTTTTAAAAAAAGAAAGGAAATTCTGACACCTGCTATGACATGGATGAAACTTGAAAGCATTGTGTTAAATGAAGCAGCCAGTTGCAAAAAGGGCAAACAGTATGATTCCATTTATACGAGGTATCTAAAGCAGTCAAATTCATAGAAACAGAAAGCAGAAGGGGAGCATGGGGCTGGGAGTTGTTTGATGGGTATAGAATACCAGTTTTGCAAAATGAGAAAGTTCTGGAGCTGTGTTTCACAACAATGTGACTATATTAACATATATTAACACCATTGAACTGTACACTTTAAATGGTGACAGTGATAAATGTTACATTGCATTTTTTACCACAATAAAAAAAATTTAAATAATCATCTAGTATCTCCCCTCCTCTCCTTTTACTGATTAGTAAAGTGAAGCCCAGAGAAGGTAACCAGCTCTCCCAAAGTCACACAGCTCACCGAGGCAGAATCAGGACCAGAACCTGGGACCCTGACCCCAGCTGGAGGGTGTTCCTTCCACTACAACATGCTCTCGATGGCAGAGACTGAGGTGGTGGAAAAGATTTGATTTATCAGTAGTGACAGGGACATGCTGATGAACAGGAGAGGGATGAAGATTCTACTCAGTGCTCAGAAGTGCTCCTGTGTCTGTGCCCTTCCTCCTTATCTCATCAGTGTGATTCCAACCAGCTGGCCTAAGAGGCCACACTAGGAATCTCAATATATTCGAAGCTTCTCGCTCTGGTTTGCGGCAGGCCCGAAAGCAGACGAGAGCAGCTTTTCTGTTCTTGGACTGTTCCCCCTGTAATTTAGAAGTCCAGACAGTTACACTGGAAAACAGGAAGACAATCTCAGGGGCCCACTTAAAAACAATCTTGGTGTGGGGTCTCAGTGTCATGAACCCAGCTGCTAGTTAAAACTTGCTACTGTGGAACCAGTTCCTCAGCCTGTCTGGGCCCAGAGAGGAAGTTCTTTTTCCCTTTTAGGAGTTTGCCTTCAGCTCTTTATTCTAAACTCCATAAAGGAGACAACAGGAAAAGCTGGCCCCAGTTCAAGAAGCAGAGATAAAACCCAGATCTTTATTTTTTCAGGGCGATGTCCATAGGTTAGCTCCTATTTTAAATCAGAAATTTCCACTATTTCCACAGAAACAGTGAGTGAGGCCGAGGATCCCCACAGGCCTGGCTGGGTGATTCTAGAAGTCTCCACAGGTTGAAAGGGTTGGCACTAAAGCCAGCGACCGGCCTCCCGGGTGCTCCTCTGGTCTCCTTGCCACACAAACATCTCATGTGTTCAACACCCTCCGAGCTCTGGAGGTGTTAGGAAGATCCACCTTACATCAATACGTCCCGTGATGAAGAGCTAAATAAAACAATTTGGCAAGGACATTTCTGAAGGTCTTACCACTACAGAAATATTTTTATTTCAGCAACCCCATCAAGGCTGACCCAGGATGCCTATAAAAAGCCTTCTGTGTTCCCTTAAGCATTCGTAATGAATCCTCAGGAAGGATAGAATAAGATGGGGGTCAGAGCCTCAGAGCCCCTGCTGGATGCCGAGGCTGCCAGCTTGGCTGGTGTGCCAGTGGCAGCACTGAGTGCCCCATGCCCCCTCTCCTCCCATTGGCAAGGTTTCTGCCCACACTCCTTAAGGGAATTGGCTGCACTCCTGGCTTGTCTAGCCTGTGGGTCTGCTAGTTATCGAACCAAGGGCGGGATTACTTCCATGCCCAGCTTTGCAGATGCTCACAAGCACAGAGCCAAGGATCAGCTGAAACAGAAGGGAGGACTGAACTGAGAAGCCCTCTTGACAAGACTCAGCCACGCTTGAGCTGTTCTTCCTGCCACAAGACACAACTGTCGTGTAAAAAGCCAATGAGCCATTTAGGAAACATAATGTGTCTCCTGTTTAGAGCTGGCCCTGGGAAATAAGGACTTTCCTGAGATGGCACCAAGCATTGAAAGGGCGAGAAGAGCCACGGGGCCCTCCGTTCTCGGCAGCACCTCCCCTTTTTGCAGACAGGAGAAGTCAGGAGGTAAGCAGGCTTCTCTGCCTCTAGATGTGCCCCCCTTACCTCCTCCTCCACTAGTTATATTTTCCCCAAAGTTCAAGAACCACCTTCACAGCCTGGCACTCCAGAAGAGCTGGCCTCCTGATAAAACTTTCCATCCCAAAGTAAATGCTGGCAAAACATTTTCTCTAAGCTAAATGATGTCCTCTTCTTGGTTCATGGGAAACCAAAAGGACCTGCAGGACGGGGCCACACACAGGGCCTGGGAACTGAAACAAAATCTCTTACAATCACCTTCATCTAGCAAATGTCCTATGGCCACTGGACTATTCGAGACTCTTCCAGCAGCTCTGCTTTGAGGAGCTAATTCCAGAAGAATTTAAAAATCAACTCCTTACCACCTTGTCCAAGAAAACCAGGTCTCAACATCCAATGAAGATTATGGAAATAGAGACCCCAGCAGATTACTAGATCCGAGACTGAAGAAGAATTGGGGGGCATTAGAGAAAACAGAGGGCCATGAGGAAGATTATTCCAAGGCCGAAGGGAAGAAACCCAAACTGTTGGTTGGGAGAAGGGGGAAAGCAGAAGTGAAGGATAGCTGTTTCGAGGGTTTCCAGGCAGGAAATCATTCCCCTGGCACAAGGCATGGGTTTGAGGGCTAGAGAGAGAAGGCACAGAGAATGCTGAGGGGGGCGGGGTGAGGAATGTTTTTACTGACAACTCATCTGGAAGGCAGGAAACGGAATTGAGTCCATAATTACGTCATCCTCTTTCTACAGATGAGGTTGAAAAAACAATCATGGTCATTGAATCAAGACATTTGCTATTTTCTTTATAAAGCTGCTCCAGCCTATTATAGGCAAGAAGTAGCCACATGAGTTATGATCAGTACTGACTTGGGGGTCTTCTCTTCTGTGCAGTATTTATGAACCAAATATGAAGCCAGGGACATGGAGAGGGAAGGGAACTTACTGGGCATGCACTCTGCTCTGGGCACTGGGCTGGGTGCTTTCGACCTTTGAACTCCAGACGCATTCAGGACCTTTGAACTCCAGACACATATAAGCAGCTGTCTACTCAACATCCCCACCTAAATGTCTGAAGCAATCTCAAATTCACCCCAAACTGAGTGAGCTTTTGACCTTTCCTCCAACCTCCTGCTCCGTCCAGTCTACCCCATTCTGGTTGACAGCAGCTCCAAGCTTCCAGCAGCTCAAGCCAAAAGCCTTAGAGCTGTGCTTGACTCGTCTCTTGCTGTCTTAGCCTGTACCCAATCAGGCTAGAACTCTGCTGTCTCTGCTTTCAAAATGTAATGCAGAATATCTCTACTTCTCCCCATATTTACTGCCACCAGCTTGGTCCAGGCTACTCTCGAGTCTCACTCAAATGTTGTGATGGTCTTCTCGCTTCTCCCCCGGCCCTTTGCATTCTCTTTTCACTAGACAAAAGATCCCAGAGGGATCTTCCTAACATGTGAGCCACTTCACTGGTTAAAATTGACTAACAACTTCCCATTCTATTTACTTGAAGTAACAGGTCAAGTCCTACAGTGTTGCAAAGAGCCACCTATCTGTCCCACATAATTCTCTCCCTGATGCTATCTGACAACACCCATTTGCTCACTACATTTCAGCCTTGCAGGCCTCCTTGCTTTCTCTTGAGCATTCCAGGCATACCCCCACTTCAAGGCCATTGCACTGGCTGGTCCTTCTGCCTGGGATCCTTGTCCCTTAGATCTCATTCAGAGTCTTTTCTCAAACCTTGCCTCAGAGAGTCTTTCTCAGCTACTCTTATTTAAGGTGGCAAAATTCCCCATATGTACTTCTAGTACTGTTTCCTCTCTGTTTTCCAAAGCCTTTACACTGTACCTGTTATTTATTTCCTTTATTTAGCATCTGCCTCTTTCCCCTAGAATGTAAGTTCCTGGAAGTTAGGATTTTGCTCCTAACTGCTGTATCCACTGCAGTGGTCTCACTGCTATATCCATGTTGCCTAGAATGTAATTGACACAGAAAATGTGTGATGGATAATGTTGTACAATCTTGACAATTGCTAGAGACGAAGCAGTCATTTTTGCCTCTTTATGCCTAATTTTCCACTCTGTAAAAGAGTCTGTGAGTTGGTGAGTCCACCTCAGGCCTATTCCTCAGCCAGAGGCCCCACTCCAGCTACTGAAGTATGCACTTGACATGATGAGCTGCCCAGCTTGTTGGGCCACAGCATTAATTCGGGCATCCCAAAGGCAATTCCTAATTTTCAGGCGCTGTTGGGGCACAAAAGAAAGGTACAAAGAAACCAGCAGAAGTCAGTGTCAGGGATGACATAGAGGAGAGGGAATTTCTATTTTGTCCACGGAGCTTGGAGTCCTCCAGATAACTTTGAACTCCAACCATTGAAAGAGCAGTGTGTGTGCACACCTGTGTGTATGCAGACCCTGCCTGGGAGAACTGACATCACCAAATTCCACTGAAAAAACAATCTTATCCTACCTGGGAGAGATATCCTTGGGTGGGGGAAAGACATTTAGAATAGTTAGAGAAAAAGAAGCTTACTTCCCAAGTTTGCATACAGAAGAATCTAAAAATAACTTGCTATATTCAAAGATGTCAAGCTTGTCATATATTTTACATTAAAATAGATACACAATTTGGGGAACAGAAATGAGGTGGCTATAATACTTCCTTCTAACTGTTACTGTGTCATCTTTCTTCCTGAGAACACATAGTACTTTCTAGGAGGACAGTGCTGTCTTGCTCCTTGTTTAAAAAATTATTGTTACTGACTTTATCAGTAAGCCTGGGTTTTTCCTAGCCCAGCTGCTCATGATTTTTAGCCTAGTCCTCTTTATAATCAAAGATATATATTTACCCTGGGAAATAGGAAGGAAGACAGTGATTATGTACAGAGCACATATTATGTGCCAGATATACTACCAAAACTTGAAGTCCATATCAATATCCCTATTTTGCAGGTGAAGACACTGAGGCTCATAGACATGAAGTGATTTGCATAAGATCACTCCAGCTAAACAAGACTTGAACACAGAACTGATGGACTCCAAGTACACTGCTCCCTCAACTGTACAGTGTTACTTTTTCCCTAGTGGTGCCAGACAGTTAGGAGCTGTGCATGGAAATTAATCATGAATTAGGCTCACTTGTAAGCCCCAGACCAACAAAATATATCATATACAACTTCTAGTCCTTTAGAACTGTTTCCTTCCTTTAAAGGAACTGGACTTTTAAAAAGAGTGAAAATAATAACACAATAGAATTTGATGATGAGCCAAAATGATTGGTTCAAGCCAAAAGAAGCACTAGATCTAACCCTCAAAGGACCTTTTCCAGCATCATCTTTTCCTGAAGGAAAAAGGACCTTTTCCTTCACCTGTACGGTGGTGATAATGATTCCATATTTTTACTTGTGGCTTTTTCCAAACTTAACCATCTCTAGCAATTAAAAGTCATGACATAATTCTTGAGTGATCCATTGGGACACTAGTAACTATTAGAAATTGAAAACCCCAACAAAGTGGTTTTAAAAATGGGAATGTTTCTATCATATGGTCCAGTGTAATACCATCAGTTGAGCTAGGACTTAAAGTAGGCCTTTTGTCCAATGGCTACCAGAAGGCCTTGGAAAGCAGCAAAAACAGGCAATAATCATAAAAAGCATATTTTCTGAGTACACACGAAGTGAAAAACATATGCAATTGTCTTTCTCTGAAATAGAAATTTATTTCTCTTTAAGTAGAGCCATACACCATTGGAATCAAGAGCTCATTAGAGTTTAAGGATTACAGGAAAATAAACCTTCAAAGCTGAGTCCCAATAAAATTTTTCCATGGAGAGTCAGAGGTATTAAGGTCCCACAGGACAGCTAATACTTTTAAGTAGAGCTTTAATTACATTTGAGATTTTGGTATAATTGTCTCTCCTGAGTAAACCTCTCCCATAGAATCACTCTAATTAAATATCCTAGTTTTTTATGTTCTTTCTTCCTTTACTCACCCCTCCACACATATATGTTCACGAATTTGCTTTCTCTTGCTTCCACCTTTGTTTATGCCCATCTCTTCAGAATACCTGCCACCTAGTGACTTCTAATCATCCTTTCTACTCCTACCCTCATCCTCACGCAGGCTGGCTTAAGCATCCTATTCTACTCTCCATAATATTCTGTACATACATGTAAAGTAGTCCTTAACACATTGCAACAAAGTATGTGAATATACATCTATTTCTCCCCTTAGGTTGTGAGGCCCTTGAGTGTAGAGACAGTGTAGAGACAGTTCTATTTATCTTTGCATCCTTAATATCTAGCTTAGTGATTCACAAATAGTAGGAAGAGGAGTATATTAGTCAGGATAGGTTAAATGCAAGTCCAGTAACAAACAAGCCCAGTTTGTGCCAAGACATGCAAAGTCTGAAACAGATGTACTTGGTTGGGCAGTTCTCCTCCAAGTAGTAACTCAGGAATCCAGCTCTCCTTCAACTTGTGGCACTTCCATCTTCAACATGTGTTCCCTAAGGTCACTACAAACAGGAAGCAGGGCATGGTAAAGTTACTATCTTGGCCCAAAGTGACATAAATGACTTCTGTCCTGCCCTGGCTGGTGTAGCTCAGTGGATTGAGCACGGGCTGCGAACCCATGGCCCCCAGCAACCGCACATTGATGTCTCTCTCTCTCTCTCTCTCTCTCTCTCTCTCTCTCTCTCTCTCTCTCTCTCTCTCCCTCCCTCCCTTCCCTCTCTAAAAATAAATAAATAAAATCTTTGGGGAAAAAATGACTTCTGTCCCCATTCCACATGCTCAAATAGTTGCATGGCATCACTTAGTCACAAGCTAGGAAGGGGGTTGGTGGGGAAAGAACTCACACAGGTGAAAGAAAGAGAGCATGAGCATGTGGTAGTCAGGTAGCTATCTCTGCCACAGGGAGAAGGGAGGAAGGCAGGAGGGAGAAGAGGGAAGAATTTACTCAATGCTTAATATGTAAGCACTACATTTTAAACCATGTGCAAAGACTTCTGCTTAAATTTCCTGCTGATTGGATCTTTAAAACCAGCTGTAGAAAGCAGTTAGCTCAAACAGACATCCTAAAAATAAAAAATAAGGAGAAACTCATGAAAGCTGCATGTGTTAAACATAGTCAAAAGGAAGAAAATCTTCAGGAGTAGGGGACAAGGCTGTGGGTGTGTCTCTATGAGTTCTGTGTCTTAAGTTGAGAGAGGAGAAGAGAGTGTTGGAAAGTTGCCCAATTGGAAAGGCTCTAAAGAGAGAAGGCTTATGGGGCTGAGGGAGAAGTGTTATCAAGGGATGCTACCTACCCTGAAGAACACTTACAGTCTTCAGTAGAAAAAGGTTTCCCTTGGTTTCAAGGGAATCTGGAGGACAGGAATAGATAATGGAATGGGTAATGAGAGAATTGTGTTCATCAGGATTTGGAAATGGGTGATGAGGAGGAGGCCACGGCCCATGGGAAAAGCAACCACTTTCCAGGGGTTTGAGTGCAGTGAGAAATACGGTGTCAGAAGCCAGGGAGTGATTGGGAGGTGTAAGAACATCTGTGGTGGAGACTGATATCTACTCTTCAAGACCCATTTCCCTCCTTCCCAGCTCACAGCCTCCCTTGCAGTTCACCGCATCAGTGGAAGAAGAACGGAAACATGTGCCAATTTCAGGCTTGGCCTATAAAATCCCCCATGGCTGCTCGTCCACGCTTTTTCATCTTCTTCCTGTTGGATGCAAATGACAACGAAGTCCTATGATTTGGTGATGCAACAGATAGGAGCCTGGGTCCTTGAATGACTTCATGGAAAAGGGCCTACTTTCCTAACTAAACACATGCCAGGACTGTTAAATGAGCAAAAATACATTTCTAATGTATGATGAACACTGTGATCCATCATCTGGATTTCCTTTCAGTGAAAGACTTATTATCTCAGCTGAGGGGTGTGTCAGCAATGAGACTTCAGCTTTCAGCCTCTTCAGGAACTGCTTTAGCACTAAGAGACTCCCCTCAACTGGGTTTATACCCTTCCAAGGAAAGCCCACAGCCTGAAGGAGTGACCAGCCATCGCAGTCCAACACGGGACTTCTCTGACAAGCCAGTTTAACTTCTGTGGAGTTGACCAAGGTTTCACCAGGCCTGACTTGCCCCTCAATTTCTCTCTCGCCTAATCCTATTTCCTTTCCTTCATTTGTAGAAATTTTTAAATCTTAGATGACTCCCTAATAAACATCCTGCACACCAAACTTTCAGAGTTTGCTTCTTGGAGAACCCACCTTGGAGAATCCACCTAATGTGAACATACTACATGGTCAGGTGTGCTTGGTGCATCTTTCTGGCCTATCTTAACTGATGCAGCATAGAGGTAGACCACTCTTTCTGCTGCCATGGCTCTGCTAGGGTGGCCAGCAGACACACTCCTTGCTATGGAGAAAAGGCTACGCTGTCTGCAATAGGAGAGAATTAGGCCAACACACAAGAAAGGAGCAGAGAGACAGATGGGAGGGAGAAAATTCCAGCCTGGGATTCCAGCCTTTAAAACAGTGATTCCTAAAACTTTTCCTTGAGCTTCTCTAGTATTGTTGCCAACTACTGGAAACCGATGAACTTCCTTTTCCTTTCTCTTTTCACGATAGCACGGAAAAAGCTTATTCCCGACCCTGTGTGCAACAAGACCTGTACAAGACTATGGTGAAGGCCCCGGTTGGTGAGTGTGGGGGGCAGAGAGGGAGAGCTAGCATTTTGTCACCATTCTTAACCTGAGTTTACCTCCCAGGCCTATTGGCCTGCTTTGAAGTATAACAGTGAGAATGACCTGGTGTGCTCTCAGGAGAAATTTCCTCCCCACTCAGCCTGGGTCGGGCTGAGGTCACATGGAGCATTGGTGAAGGCTGCCAAGTGCACAGCTCATCCATCAGTGCCTTTCACTGGGACTCTCTTTATTATGTCTTCTGTGCATGCAATGTCGCTGCTGAGAAATGTTTCAGGGCTCAAGGGTTTTCCTTATTTGTAACTAATACAGTAACTATGGTGTGTGATGACATATATCAATCACATTTAATGTTTAAAACTACCTTGTGAGAAAGGAATTTCTATTTTTTACTGTGGTAAAAGATACATAATATAAAATTTACTATTTTAACCCTTTTTGAGTGTACAATTCAGTGACATTAAACGTTTTCATATTGTTGTATAACCATCACCACCATCCAATTCCAGAAATGTTTGGTCTTCCCAAACAACAACTCTGTGCCTGTTAAACAATGACTCCGCATTCCACCTCCCCCCAGGTTCTGACAACCACTGTTTTACACTATGTCTCTCTGAATTTGCCTATTCTAGGCACCTCATATAGTGGAATCACATAACATTTATCCTCTCCTCTTGTGTTTGGCTTAGTTTACTCAACTTAATGGTTTTAAGGTTCATCCATGTTGTATTATAGCATGTTTCATAATTTCCTTCATTTTGAAGGCTGAATAACTTTTCACCATATGTATATAACACAGTTTGTTTGTTTATTCATTCATCTGTTGATGGATATTAGGGTTGCTTCCATCTTTTGGCTATTGTGAGTAATGCTACTATAAATGTTGGTGTACAAGTATCTGTTTGAGCTTCTACTTTCAATTCTTTAGGGCATATATCTAGAAATGGGATTGCTGGATTATATGGTAATTATATTTTTAATTTTTTGAGGAATCTTCATAGTCTCTTCTATGGTATCTGTTCCATTTTATAGTCCCTCCAGCAATGGACAAGAATTCCAATTTCTCTACATCCTCAGAAGATACTATTTTTTAATCTCCACATTAGTCAGACAACTGAGGTTCAGAGAAATGGTGACTTGCTCACAATTACACAGCTACTAAAAGTAGCTGATCCTGCATGGGAAGCTAGGATTCTTGACTCCGAGTCCCTCACACTTCCTGGGCCCCACAGTGGCCTCAGACTCAGAAGAGCAAAAATAGAAGTCTATAAAAACCTAAAGCAGGCAGAACTATATCTGGGAAAGGATTTGTTTCTGGGAGTTACCACTCCAGTTGTTCTTTTAATAGTGACAGCTCCATGGACACTGCCAGGAAATCTTGGAGTGGAAATGTATGTGTGCTTAATTGATAAAAGTCAGTTTTATTGACCAAGAAAACATTTCATCCCTTCAGTTAGTCACCATTTGTTCACTGAACAATTATTTTTTGAATTCATATTAGATGCCAATCTCATTTTTAGGGGCTGTGAACAAGACTGCCAAGGCTCCTGTTCTCATGGCACTCAAATTCCAGAGAAGACAGACAGTAAATGGAAAAAAAATAAATTGGAGAACTTCGGTGTCATATGTACTCTCAAGGGTATAAATGGGGTGAGGGTTAGAGTAACAAGGTGGGGAGAAGGAAGGTCCCTTTGGATCACGTGAGGCCTCTCTGGAAACCTAAAGTTGAAAAGTACCAGCCGTGTAATCTAGTGAAAGCACATGTGGGAGTGTGGAACAGCAAATGCAAAGGCCGTGAAGTAAATAACTAGAATATTCTAAAAAAAAAAGCAGGATGTCAGTCTGGTGGGACCATGGAGACAAAGGTTGGAGAGTAGAGAGAAATGTGGTTAGACAGGAGACCAGATGGGTCTTATAGTAATGATAGCTAATGTTTATTGAGCACATACTATATGTCAGATACTATTCAAGCAATTTATAGGTATTAATCATTTAATCATCACAACAAATTCTATAACAAAAATACTATTATTGTCCCCACTTTGCAGATGAGGAAACTGTTGCCCGGAGTGGTTATGTAATTTTCCCAAGAAGATTGGTTGGTAAGTGGTAGAGCTTAGATTTAAACCCAGGAAATTTGGATCCAGGGTCTGAGTTCATATCCACACTGCTATACACTCATCCTGTGTTCGGGGGTTTAGATTTTACTCTAAAAGGAATGAGATTTCATTGAAGGGCACTAAGCAACGCAATGGAGGACTTGTTTTATATTTTGAGATGATCATAATGGTGGATGCATGGAGCAAAGGGGAGGCAGAGAGACAAGTTGAAGGCCATTACGAGAGTCTAGGTGAGAGATAATGGTGGTGTGGATGAGGGAGGTGACAGTGAGGAGACACAAAAATAGACAGCCTTGGGATGTTTTTCCCAAGTAGAGGTATAGGGTTGTGTTGATGATTTAGTCATAGGGGTAGGGGGAGGAGAGCAATTCAGGCTCACTTCCAGGTATTTGACCTGAGCAACTTGTTTGATGGAGAACATGTTTACCAAGTTGAGGAAGAGCGGGGTATAGAAGGGATATGTGTTGGGTATTTGAATGTCTAGCATTTACTTCCCTCACAACACTCTGGTTTCTTGTTGGAGAACACCTCTTATGGGTTACAGTCAAGCCAACAGGTAGCCTACTGAGTTATTCCTATTCTATATTTCTTCCCTGGAATGTGGATCTTGAAAAGAAGGACAAAATTCATCCCTTTCCGGGGACCTTATTCATAAAATTTTCCTATATAAGGCAATTGCAGTGTTTTCTTCTTCCCAAGCTCAGGATTCCAGCCTCCCATCAATTCTGTGAGTACCAAAGCCTTCTAGTTCATTCTTTCTGCTAAATTAGCCAGTGCCAGTTCTTGTTGCTTATAACCAAAGAAGGTACAGGTTGAAGATTAGGTAGGAAAAGACTACTCAAAACCAAGAGATACATTTTAGACAGGTCAAGTTTGAGATGCCTGTGAGATACATCAAGGAGGATGTTGGATATATGCACCTGGAGTTCAGGGTTAAGGTCTGGGGAGGAATCAATTTGGGAGTTACCAACATGTAGATGGTATATTAGTGTCTAGTATAACGTCCCATGTCTTTCACTAAAAACATCCTGTACCTTTTTCGGTGAAATATTTCTCCTTTTCAGTTAGTAACCTTGGTGGGGCTGTTAATCAAAGTGCCAAGCCCTCCTCTGCCCAAGTAGGGATCTCAGGACTGAACAGTAAGCAGATACCATCTACCCAGTCACAGTGTTTCTTAAGGGGTGCTCAAATGAATTAGGTCAATGCCGTAAGAATTAGCCAAAGGAAAAGAATTCTCTTTCTGGAAGAACTGCTAAACTGGTACAATTTTAGAGTTACAGGGCTCTTCATTTTTAAACCACCTTGGGGCCATAACCTGATGAGAATGAGGTCAACACTGCAGAGACAGGTTCAAGAGACCGCAGGAGAGAGGCAACGTGTGGATGCAGCATGGAGGCCCTTAACACTGCCACTCCCAGAGCTAACTCCACAATTCTGTGAACCCATAAACCCCCATTTTTGCTTCAAGTAGTTGAGTTGAGTTTCTGTTACTCACGGCCAACTGATTTCCGACCAGAACAAATGGGATTTGAAGCCGCACCCCTCCCTGGATGGGATCACACAGTAGGTGGAGAGGAGCACTGAGCCACAAAACACTGTAATTATTCAAGATCCAACAGAGGACAGGAGCCAGACCTTTGGTGGACTGCTTGTTGTCTTTGATGACAAATGAGCCCAGAAAGATAAGGTAAATTCACTGCATTGCAGGAAGAAAATCTTTTGGCCGAATTTTGATTTTTAAAAATTGGGTGATAGCAACAGTTTGAAAATTCTCAAATTAAAACCTTCCTTATGTTTGAAAATTTAAAAATTCACTTATGGTGTGGTATAGCTGCATGATTCCTCTATTCAAAGGACAGTGCCTCTTTCCTGGAGCTCCAATGACACTGGGTCGTGCAATCCGAGAGAGCAAAGGCTACCTGCCTTTTGCTGGCACCCAGCTTCCTGAGGTGCAGGAATGGAAGGGTTTTGGCCTGGAAAAGTCAGACATGTGCAAACTATTTGTAAATGTGCACACACTCTCTGTGGTTTCACTGCTCAGAAATGGAGCCGACAATCAGGTTCTGCTGGCCCCTGAATCCACTATGGATGAGACAGATGGGTGTCTGCCGCCCAGGCTTCCCATTCTCAACAGCAGCCAGACTGGCACCTTCGGCTTGAAAGGCGATGGTTCCCATGTCAACAGAAGCTCTGCACTGAACTGATAATTTGAGCAAATTGTACAGATTTAGGAGTGATGGGATGATGAGTTCTACCTAATAAGGAACTGAGACAACCAAATGGTGGCTCTGGAGTGGGAAGCCAGTCTCAGCAGCAAGAGTTGAGTGATCCTAGAAATCGACAAATGGCAAGATCTGCAGAAACAGTCAAGAAAGAGTCTGCAATTAGAAAGCAAAGTCAGGCTGTTTTATCAGATACAAGAAAACAAGGGAAACTCTTCATTTTGCAACATGGGAGGGCAAATGTGAAATTCGAGTCATCTGACTCTGAGATGGTGAGATGGAAAAAGAGTCAGAGCCATCCAGCCGGCCCATGGTGTAAATAGCCTTCATGGATTTTGTGAAGACCCGTTAACAAACAGCTTGGTGAAGCACTTAGATGCTCAAGCTCTGGAGCCAGACGGCCTGGGTTCAGATCCTGGGTTTGCCACTTGCTTCCTTTTATGATTCTGCACCTCAATTTCCTCACCTGTGAAATGAATGGCAATCTGAACCTGGAAGACATTACACTAAGTGCAAAAAACAGCCAGATACCAAAGACCGATATTGTGTGATTCCACTAATATGAGGTACCTAGGATAGGCAAATTCGCAGAGACAGAAAGTAGAATAAAGCTTACCAGGGGTTGGGGGCAGTGGAGGATGGGGAGTTATTATTTAATGGGCAGTGTTTCTGTTTAGAATGATAAAAAAGTTATCGATATGGATAGTGGTGATGATTGCACAATGTTTTGTATGCATTTAATGCCACTAAAAATAGTTAAAAGGAAAATGGTAACTATGTGAGGTCATGGATATGTTAATTGATTTGATTGTGGTAATTATTTCACAATGAATACAGTATACACTTTAAATATATGCAGATTTTTACTTGTCACATATAACTCAATGAAGTTGGAAAAAAAGCTTAAAATGGTAAATTTGAAGTTCTGTATATTTTACCAGAATTTTTAAAAATAATGCTGTTGTTGCAAGCAATGTTCAGCAAAGATTTCAAAAGAATTAGTGCTCTATGAGGTCCATATATCAAGTTAAAAAAATCATCCGTGGTGCTGGAAAGTAGGATACCAATTACCACTGAGGGAGGTTGAGACTGAAAAGGGACTTCTGGGGGTGCTGGTAACATTCTGTTTCTTGGTCTGGGGGTTGGTGGCTTGAGTGGGCTACATTTGTGAAAATCATTGAGCTGTCACTTAAGTGTAACATTTCTGTCCATACATTAGACTTTAATAAAAAGTAGCACCCCCATGCCCCTGAAAAATGAGGATGACAGTAATATCTTCTGGGAAGGGTATTTTGGCATTCAGTGAGTTAGAACAGATAACTCACTTGGAACAGTGCCTGGCATATAAGGTATCCCTGGGTCTTTAGCGGCGGTATGTAAAACCAAAGATACCTCTGGAAAGTTTTCCTGCCTATCATTGTCTATACCTCCTATGCTTTGAGATACTTTGTATTTGTTTCTCCACATCCCCATTCTGTCTGCTCTCTGCTCCCAGGACTGCTCTACACGCCCTCTGACTTCCTGGCAGGAATGTTGGGCCAATGCAGCAGAGAGAACCAGTGGGAAATTGGAGGAAGGAAAGAATGAGGTTGAGGTATGTGCTTCCTTGGTGCCTGTCCTGTGGGGTCCAGGAGGACTGGCTGTGCTCCACAACCAAAGTTCACACTGTTGTGGAGCAGGACTCTCCACCCAGCTGTCTTTGCCCAACTTCTGCTAATTGTTCCCTCCCACTGTCCGTTTGGGCCTTGGGAGTGGTCGTGGTGCCCCACAATTACCAACCCAAAGAAAGATACTGTACTACTCTTCCTTGTGGTTCCTTATGCCCTGCCCAGACCTTAATAAAGCATGTTTTTGAGGCGGATACTGACCAACAGTAACCGTGGGTGCTGCAGATGATCGAGGAGACAAAAGAAATACACACGGACTACCGAGTCCTGTGGAGGGATAGGAACAGCATGGCCACTCCCTCAAGGGGAGAGCACCCCAAGCCGCTGCCTGAGTAGGCTTTTATTAGGAGCACAGATACAGTTTGTTGATTACAGTCTGGCAGGGAAGATCAAACAGGTAGACAACTTTCAAAGAGCTAAAAGGGCTCACACTGAGTTTGGAGTTTTGTCACCTATAAACTATAGGACCTAAAAGGTTAGTGTCTTTTCCTGCCCGTGCCTTCATATTCTAATTTAAGAGCATCCTCCAGCAAAACAAGTTTCACAGGATCTTGCATATTCTATGCTTCAGGGCAAATTATCCCGGGAGGTCCGCTGACTGGTCTGGACTGCACTGCCCCTTGTTATTTCCGCAGGCCTGAGTCAGGCAGAGGAGACAAAAGCAGCCAGGAGATTTGGATGTCTCACAGGCAGAACAAGGACTCAGGCTTGTCAAAGCCGAGGGGGCAGGGGTTGATCACCCCCTCTTTTCCACAGCCCCCTGAGTCTCTCCCTGAGGGCCTTCCCACGTGATCGTGCCTGTCTTAGGTCCATCCTCCTCTGAGGAATGTTACCTGTTGTTGGCTAACCGACGAAGCAATGGGGGCCAGACATGGAGCAGGCAGTGCTCACGCCAGGGAGACAGGCTTGTCTTCTTAATGTCTCCTGGTTCGGACGTCTCCCACTCAGCCTTAGCCATGGGGGGTTACAGCTCCTGAAACCAGGCAGGGCAGATCCCAACATCTTTTTATTAAAATCTTCTCCAATATTCCCAATTTCAGTGTGTTGTGCACTTCTGCTGGTCCCCTGACTGTTGCCTACCCTCTCAGAGCCCTGTGGGGAGACAGACACGTATCCTGCGTGAGCCTGCTCCATCAGGTCACTGCTGACTGGACCAGACGTGAGCAGCTGACCAACCTGAACCAGCCAGAGGCTCTCTGCTGAGAATTGGAATAGAGCCACAGAAACGGAGTGACCGAACCGAAGGAATTCTAGTATCAGGCGGAGGTAACAGAGCCAGTGCTATAGTAACCCAAAGCCCTGAGCATGGTGGAGCTTTATTGGTCTGGAGGAAAGGGAACAGACGCAAAGTATCATGCGCTAATGTTGTAAAGACTTCAATATATTCAAGAAAAATGTGATCTAATATACAAGCTAATGTAAAATAATCTAATGTGGTTTTCCCAATTATTGAACTGTATCTTTAAAGTCCCTATAAATACAGTTCCTACCAAAGTCATATGAATGAGACTATATCTAAATATTTACTACACAAAAGGCAAGACACTAGCGCATTGCAAAATCTTATTAACATATGTGTGTTGGATCGATGTGGTGAGGAGTGAGTAATGCTTTTTTTTTTTTAAGATTTTATTTATTTATTTTTAGAGAGGGAAGGGAGGTAGAGAGAGAGAGAAACATCAATGTGTGGTTGCTGGGAGACATGGCCTGCAACCTAGGCATGTGCCCTGATTGGGAATCGAACCTGCGATCGCAGCCCGCGCTCAATCCACTGAGCTACACCAGCCAGGGCATGAGTAATGCTTTTTAATGAGCTGTGGTTATACATTACTGAGTTTTCAACTCAGATCCCTAATGAAATACAATGGAACAGAAGATAGAAGGCATTGTGCTTCTAGGAATAAATATTGTTTTGTGAAACTTTTATTCTAGGGATACATACACTGGATTATAATGCAAAATGTATGAACACTGGGTCAAAAAAGGTTGAAAAATTCTGGTTAACTGAACTCTGTGGTTCAGAAATTACTCTGGTATACTGTCAACATGGGATGAAAAAGGAATAAAACAGTAGAATATAAGTAATTTTATTAATATCTATAGGAATTATATATTTTGAGACTTAGTATGCCCTTCCACTGATAGTTTTAAGTTGCTAGTCATCACCAAGTTACTATTTCATTATCTTCTCACTCTTCCCTTCTTTACAGACTGGAAAAAGTAGTAGACTTGACAGTACTGTTGTCATTCATGAAGCTCCCCAGTTCCTGGAACATCAAAGCCTCTAGGCAAAAGTTTGACACATTTCTGAAACATTATCTGTTCACAGAGTCATGGTTCCTGCATTGCAATCAATAATAAGAGTGAGGTACTTAAAATTCCATATATACATTTCCATAATCAAACATCATGCGATCACTGGAATACCCCGTAGACAGTGCTTAAATATCTATTTTTTTCAAAGACTGCATATTTTTAAAAGGAGATATTGTAATATTATTATTTATATTGTTTTTGATTGGCATTTCTATTTTTAGCTATAAGGATGTTAGTGATAATTATACAGGGTTGGTAATAAATGTTATCAGCGATAGTGGTTTAAATTCTGGCCTCCCAAAGATCCAATCTCAGATGTGAATTTATTTGGAATACAGGTCTTTGCAGATATGACTAAGATAAAGGTCTAGAGATGAGACCATCCTGTAGTGGGGTGGCCTTAAATCAATGACAAGTGTCCTTATAAGAGATAGAAAAAGAGAAGACACAGAGAGAAAGCCACATGAAGACAGATGTAGATTATGGAATTATGAGGCCCCAAAATAAGGAATGCTGAGGGTTGCCAGGAACCAGGAGATGCTAGGAGAGCAGCATGGACTGGCTTCTGCATCAGAGTGAGCAGAGGGAGCCTGGCCCTGCCCATACCTGGATCCTAGACACGTGGTCTTCAGGATGGTGAGAGAATAAATTGCCTTTGCTTTAAGCCAACAGCACTGCAGTAATTTGTTATTGTAGCCCTAGCAAACTAATATACCAGCTGAATAATTTACTTATAGTTTAAATGAGTACAAAATAATATTGAAAGTAAACTGTAACTGAAAAATGAAAAAATCCACATATCAGTACAACCGCACAGTTCAAACCCGTGTTGTTCAGGGGTCGCCTGCACAAATGTGAATCTCTGTGTGCAACTCTGTCCACACACTCTCCCACATGGGCTACACAGTCAGTTGAAAAACAGTCTACTTATTACATTGATTTTTGAGGATTAAGAAAAGTTATACCTCATATTGAAATTACACGATGAAACTTTAAACTTTCTATTTAATATACCTCTGAACAATCTGAAAACTTTTAAGTAACAAGCACATCTTACTCCTGTAATGTAAAAATAAAACTGTTTAAAAAGAATTAAATTAATTAATTAATTAATTGAAATAAATAAATAAATAGATGTCACACCAATTATAACTTTAGTTTTTCTGGCTCTTACTTGACTTATATCCTTTATTTATTTGTTTATATTTTTTAATTTTTATTTTTTAAATGTATAATCTTTATTATATTTTTCCATTACCATTTAGTCCCCTTATACCTCCTCCCCCCTGAAAATCACCACCCTGTTGTCCATGCCCATGAGTCCTTTTTCCTTTTTGCTCAATCCCTCCATTGCCTAACCCCCCACCAACTAGCTGTCATCCTGCTCTCCATCTATGAGCCTGTCCTCATTTTCCTTGTTAGTTCAGTTTGTTCATTAGATTCCACACATGAGTGAAATCATATGGCATTTGTTTTTCTCTGACTGGCTTAGCGTGATGTTCTCCAGGTCCATCCATACTGTTGCAAAGGGTAAAATTTTCTTCTTTTTTTATGGCTGAGTGGCATTACCTTGTATAAAAGTCCCATAATTGTTCTATCTATTACTTATCTACTGATGGACACTTGGACTGCTTCCATATCTTGGTTATTGTAAATAACACTGCAATGAACATAAGGGTACTTATGTTCTTTCAAATAAGTGTTTTGGGTTCCTTTGGATATATTCCCAGAAGTGGGATTGCTGGGTCAAAAGGCAGATCCATTTTTAACTTTTTGAGGTATCTCCATACTACTCTACACAGTGACTGCACCAGTCTGCGTTCCCACCAACAGTGCAAAAGTGTTCCCCTTTCTCCAAATCCTCACCAGCACTTGTTGTTTGTTGATTTATTGATGATAACCATTCTGACAGATATGAGATGGTATCTCATTGTGGTTTTCATCTGCATGTCTCTGATGATTAGTCACATTGAGCATCTTTTCATATGTCTGTTGGCCATCTGTATGTCCTGCTTGGAGAAGTGTCTGCTCAGGTCCTTTGCCCATTTTAAATTGGGTGGTTTGTTTTTTTGGTGTCGAGTTTTGTATGTACTTTATAAAGTTTGGATGTTAACCCCTTATCAGGTGTATCAGCAAATATGTTCTCCCACTCTGTGGGTTATCTTTTTATTTTGTTGATGTTTTCCATTGCTGTACAAAACCTTTTAGTTTGATGAAGTCCATTTGTTTATTTTTTCTTTGCCTGGGGAGATATATCCAATAAAAAATTTCTATGAGCAATGTCCAAGATTTTGCTGCCTATGTTTTCTTCTAGGATTTTTATGGTTTTGGGTCTAACATTGAAGTCTTTGATGCATTTGAATTTATTCTTGTGCTTTGTGTAAGGTTTCATTTTTCTAGATGTTATCTGTCCATTTTTCCCAACACCAATTATTGATTTTTTCTACTTATATCTTTCATTTAAAGAATGTTGATGAGTTGGCATTGCCAAGGTATATTTTGAAATAAAGTTAAATTTCTATGACTAATTAAGTTCATAATGTCACATGGCAACTGCCATTCACAGAACTGTAAACTAGACTATCATTTGAATTTTTTTGTTTAATGTTTTTTATTTAGCACTTACCAAGATAATGGCTTAGTTTTCTATCATCTTTTGAAAATAACCAATTTTTAAAATTGAGGTAAAATTGACATATAACATTTTTTTAATTTTAGAAAATCAACTGCATTCAGGGGTAAAACTAAATCTGTTAGACCTGAATCCAGCTGAAAGGCAGAGTAGCAGAGCAAGGAAGAACATGAGATGGGGTCAGACAGTCCTGGGCAAAAACCCCTTATGAACTGGGTGAACCAGAACAAATCACTGAAACGCTGGGCCTTTCTCTGTTCATTTGTAAAATGAGAATTATTGAACTCCCCAAAATATCACCACACAATTAACTATGGGAGACACCACCTTGACAAAGTCTTCTGACCAGCTCAGAAAAGGGAGGTCAGGCAAAGATAGATATAGGGTTTCGGGAGGTTTGGGTTCAAGCGACTTTAAGGAAGGAACTGCCTGGAATTGGGCTAAGATCCCGACATAATAGTTTAGGTTTGGTGGATACAGCAAAGTGAGGGTCTTAAAGCAAGTCTTGATGGGTAACTGGTTTGATGAAACCAAGGAGTTTGCCCAGGGTGAGCAGACTATTATCTCAAATAAATTGACCTACAGCCATTTCCTGATGCAAACAGAAGTTATTTATTGCTTCACAATCTTATCTTTCCCAGGTAAGGTTGTCGTGGAACAAATAACTAAGTCATATTGACACAAATGGTCTCAGTTCTAAGTCCAAATAGCTATGTCATATTGATAGCATCTTCACAATTCTCAGGCTAGTGATGTCTACTTCCTGTGATTGTGGTATGGATTGTAGAGACCACAGTTCTATAGTGCCTGCCACATCCCAAAAACTAAGTAAGAGATAACCTATTGGTATTATTACCCATTTTTATTTATTTTAAAAGACATGTATAGCTAGCAAATTTTGACACCCCCTAAAATTTTTACTGCTTTTATAAGTAATAAGAAAAATAAATGGCTTTTAGCTTTCCTGTAATTCAGGAACTACTAAACTAGTGAAGTTGTGGGTAGAATTAGAAACTACAGAATAAGGGAGCAACAACAACAACAACAAAAAAAAACGAGGGCTCCTGTGCTTTGTTGTGATTCTAGGGAGCTCTCTATTTGCACTCCCCACTAAGGACTTCTGTGTACTCAGCTCTCTGCAAGCTGCCCAGACAAAGTTACCTCACAAATGCTGAGAAGTTTCTGGGGTGGTGTGTGCCTTGGAAATGCAATGCTTTATAAAGGAGACTCAAAGGTCTCTGTCCACTCACTAGGCATAATCTCAGTTGTGGCAGTAAAATTTTCTAGCAAAGGGAAGCTGAGTCTCTTCAGCCTCAAACATGCTATGCCCAGAGGAATTCCTTGAGTGTTTTTACTGGCTACCAAATCTATAGACAGTGGCTGAGTCTCATCCCAGAGAGCAGAAGATAACACAACCAGATGTCCAACTGACTCCAAAGGCAGTGTTCCCTCTGCTCTTAGTAGTGAAGCCTGGAGCAGCATTCCAAAGGCAAGAGCAATTGCTCTGGTTCTGTCCCCTGACCATCTCGCTCCAAGGTGTCTGAAACTCCTTCACTCAATTTCCCTATCTCTAACAGAGAGAAAGTCCATGCACTCTTAACAGTTCTGATATGTCAGAAAAGTAAATAAAATAATCCAGCGTCTTGAGAAAAAGTTCTTCATAATCCCAAGATATCACTACCATGTGATTATGAAGGCAGAGATGTAATGGAGAGGAAACTCCAGTACGTCAAACTAATAATAGAAATGCTGACCTGAATAAGCAAAAATTCAAAGCATAGACTGTGCTCTTAAAAATGCAATGGCATGTAATTTCCAAACCGGCTATGATTTTAGAAAGCAAGTAGGAGATGTACTTAGTTAGAGACAAGGGAATATGATGTATAGTTGACATTAGTTATGTGTATGCTTAATTGGTCTGAGCATTGAACCTATACAACTTTTTGCATTATTAATTTACTCAATTTGTTAAAAGGGTTTCCTAAGCAAACATTACTTCATTTCAACACCTGTTATGGATTCTAAATATTCGTGTATTTGAGCTTAATGTCAAGCACCTAAGATTCAAGTTCCAGGGCCTTACTACTTAGGTTTATATCCCAGCCTACCATTTTCTGGCTGTGTATCTCTGGCCAGCTTACTTAACTTCTCTGTATTTTATTTTCCTTAAAAATAAAATAAAAATAATCATCACAATTACCTCATAGGGTATTTGGGAGGATTAAATGAGCTAATTCATGTAAAATAATTAAAGAGCCCAATGCACAGCAGTATATTGTACATTTTAGCTTTTTATTTACTTATTTCCCTTGAAGGAAATTCCTATAGGAATTTTACCATGTGACCTTACAATGACATTGTCCTATGGGATTTATACCACATCAAAAGATTCTATAGTGCTTTTCATTCAAGCTTGTGTCCTTTCTAGCCTTACATTCTGAAAATAACTCTGGGCAAGAAGTTACAAAATTCAGGTTTAAGGTCCAATGCAGTCAACAACTCTGTGATCTTGAAAGTATCACTTTAATCCTCTAGACCTGTTTCTAACAAATACATATATACATACATACATAAAGTACACTGGCTGCATTATCTTAAGACAACATAGTGTACTAGAAAGAACCCTGGAGTGAGGCCAAACTTCAAGTTCTAATTCTAGCACTGGGGTGTAAAATTTACAGCAAGTTATACAAGTTCTTGGAAAGTCAGTTTCCACATCGGGAAAATAGGTAGAGCATGATCAGAAACACTCCTCCCCCAGGCTCTTGTGAGCAGGAAGTTAGACAGTGAGAAACCATTCTGTAAACTATAAAGCACTAAATAAATGTATACTGATATCATTAATAAAATCTTAGTCTAGTTTTTGTGCGAAATCTTATTATTTTTCTATAATATTTTACAAGTGTCTGTGCTCCTGCAGGTGGGGACCAGACCATAAACTTCATTTTTTGGCACTTAGACTATTTATGATAAACAGTATCTTCCCTAGTTAAGGTAGGAGCTATAAATTTCCAACATGCCTGAGTCATCATCCAAGCAGGACCCTCTCTATGCATCAATAAATTTGGGTTATCTATTTGCCATTTCCTCCTCTTTGTGCAAGTATCTCTGCAGGTATAACCTAAGAAATAACTCTCCTCTGTCTTGGCATTTCTTAATATTTTAAAGGATCTGTTTCAGACGAAGAAGGTAATCTCTCTAAAGATTATCCTTATGAAGAAAGGACATGTGCATGTGGCCTGACACATGGACATGAGCATCAACACGAACTCCGTGCTCTACCTAGGACGCATTTTCCCACCACTGGACCTTGACTCATGCAGGAGAAATCCTCCACCTGGGACTTATTTTCCTTCCATTTCTACCAGTCCAGTCACACCTAGAATTCAGGGCTATGTTAGAATCTCAAATTTTCAGGGGGATGTATTGAGTGGTTCTTTGATCTATCAGTAATCTTTAAGCTAGCTACTTCCTTTTTAAAGATGGTGAAAGTGACTAATGAGGATTACATGATTTGTTTAGAGCACCTTTGTGGAATTTGTGAAAAAGTTTGAATCATGTATTCATCCCCTGGTATGCCAGGTATATCTTCTCAAATCATGGTAGTCTGAATCCCCCCACCAGTCCAGCTCTCTTACAATACATCTATAACACCACATGCTGCCCTGCATTATAGAGTTTCTTGTGAACAGATTTCTTCCTCCACAGAAACTGTGTCCCATGGAACAGTAACCATTCTGTTCTCCAAATCCCACTTGGCCTTTAGCACTGTATATACATCCAGCTATTGCAAAAGTTGCTGAATTGGAGAAAAACATCCCAAAGATATTTCCTACTACCTTTTAACAAAAGAACTTAGTTTTGTCTAAGTCCACTTAGATTCTCACCTAAGGAAGATCCTTTGGAAATACCAAAATTTCTAATGTCGATGCAAGAGATGGCAAAGATCCAAGGCCTGCTGGTACCTTCTGCTAGCTCTAATTCGCAAACACAAAGGTCTCCTTAGAAAGAACTAGGAGTGATGGGCAACCCCTTCTAGAAAGCTTTTGGGGGTGACTTGTCCTTGCCATACCCTGAGTTAACTGTGTTCTGGAGGCTCAAGGCCATTTGCAGCATGATTTTAATGACTGTCATTACTTCTGTCATTACCACTACCCAATAAAAATCATCACTGACTTGTGTGATTACCCCTCTATTGTGCAGTGCCATCAAACTCCAGCATGTGACAGAGCATATGGTCTTTGCCAATAGCATTATTCATCAAAGGAGGATAAAAATCACAGTAGCACCCTGCTTTTCACAGTAGGTAATGGCTTTGGGCAAGACACAGCTTCAACTCAGCTTGGATCTTTCAAAGTCTCGGCCCTGTTTTTTTCCACAAAGTACTTCATAAAAGTGAAAATGGAACACATGCTGAATGCTGTTTTCAGAATAATGAAAACCCATAATTAGGAAGCAGTAGTTAAAATTATATTACCCCGAAAGAGCAAAGCATAGTAACAAGTTAATGCAATTACTAATTTGGCTTTTCTGGAGATAGAAGCAAACAGTGCAATTAAATCTTCAGTCTTTATTTTTTTCAGAGGACTAATGAAAGGGAAATAAATGAGCTGAATCCCTTTCTTCCCACTTCTGCCTCTGCGGTGCCATTAGAGGACAGGTTTCCCGCCTCCCTCTCTCCAATCCCATCTGAAAAATAAAAGAGGCCACTAGCTGTAAAATGGATTATGCCCTACAACTTTTCACCTGGAATAGAAAGCCTCACCTTTGACAAAGGTTGCCAAGAAGTTCTGCATCGCTGCCTGGCAGCTCTCCCTTCCCTCATTAGCCTGCTCATTTCACTTAACAAAAGGTTCCCTGCATGTTGGTGGTGTGTGACTGTCAGTGTGTTGTGTGTAGTCTGACCTGTCCCCATACATGCCAGTTGAACCCACCATCTTTACCTGTAACCCTTCTTTCATACAAGCCCAATTCACTCCAGACAAAAGATCCACCCCCTATCTCCCACACACAGTTTTCACTGTCTCATCCTGACAACTGCATGCACCTCATGTACTCAGCTTGCAGAGCCATGTTGGAGAAGATAATAAATGCAGGTGATTTTTCCCAGCTTCCCACTCTGGTCTGATGTAGTGACAGGCAGGCAGGTCACTGCCACAAAGAGGACAGATGACCGAGTAGCTCAGTTCTTTTTTCAAAACTCTCACCTGAGGATATGTTTATGGATTTTAGAGAGGGGAGGAGAGAAAGAGAGGGATGCATTGATGTGAGAGAGAAACATCGATCGGTTGCTTTCATACACACCCTGATCAGAGACAGAATGCGCAACCTAGGTACCTGTGCCCTGACCAGGAGTGGAATCCGCAGCCTCTCGGTGCAAGGGATGGTGCTGCAACCAGCGGAGCCACCTGCCACGGTGAGTGGCTTCACTCTTTGATGCTAAGAAAAAAACCCAGAAACTCACTTATCTGTGTGTAATTATAACCTTGAGTATCGAGCAAAATAGTTCCTATTTGGACACACATTATTAGAAATAAACGACCAAACTGAGTAAATGGTTGACCAGTTCTGAACACAGAATTATGACCTCTGGGTGACAACCATTTTGATCATCCCAAATTACACATTTTTAGTTCAACAAAGGTATTATGTGAGAAAACCCAACAAACACTGTGTATTAATGGGACAAATTTATAAACAGTAAATTTAGGTATATAAACAAAAAATCAAGCTGTATTTTACTGTATCTACTGTGTCAATGATCATAACACACACTGTCATTTAATCTATTATGAAAGGGGAATAACACTATCTAAGCAAAGACACCATATTTTCTTATTAGAAATTTTCATTCTCTGCTATGTTAAATTTCTCTGACAGAACTATGTGTTGAGGAGGAAGTCTTGGTTTGCAGAGTTGGGGGCTTCTGCGGTGTAAATACGCTAATCATGGCCGGTTTCGAGCCACAGAGCAATGTCACTGAGCACCGCCGGGAAGAGCTGCATGGCCGCACCCTGCCGCCCAGAGCCTGTGTCACACAGGTCCGACAGATGCAAACCAGCTATAGGTCAGAGACAATGGTAAAATGTAGCAAAATTATTAAACACGATAAGTTTTTACAGTTTCCTTTGTTTTAATATAATTTGTTGAATTATAATTTAATTTAATTTTTAATAATGGCTGTATTTCCTAACCACCTTGCAAACCTCTGGGAAGTTTAGCAATTGCCTTTTACGAGCCTGTATATACTACCTTGTATTATTATTATTATTATTATTATTTTCATCTTTTACTATTATTATTCTTTTATTATTGTAATTTTTTATCCTCCATTAGACTATACACTCTAGAATAATGATTTTCAACCTTTTTATCTCGTGACACATATAAACTAATTACTAAAAGTTTGCAGCACACTAAAAAAGATATGTTTTGCCAATGTGACAAAGAAAATTGTCATAATTTTGATTCATTCACACTGGATGGCTATTGTTGTATTGATTGTTGTCATATTTTTTTTGATAGTCTAAGGGAAAAGAGGTCAGTGTGCCTGACTAAATATCAGGTATGCCATGTTTTTAAAATTCTTGTGGCACACCAGTCAAACATTGCTGCTCTATGAAGCCACTTTTACATTTTTATTGCCATGTTGCTAAGCACAGAAAGATAACTAATTTCTAACACTAATTATGATGTTTACTCATTAAAAATGTTTTTGAGGGACCTTAAAGTTAAATAGCAACAAATTTTGGCTATGCCCAAAATCTGACTTTTCCTGTAATCACATCTTTAACCAAAAAGGCTTATGAACTAAAATATATATCATCAAGAAGGATATATTTCTTTAATGTAACTAAACATTGCTGCCGGCACCTATAAGATTGCCTACTTAAAAACACAGTGACAAACTTTGTTATCAACGTTGTCGAGAGCACTCGTCAGCTTTCATTCATCAGCCATCACCCCATTACTGTTGAAGTAGAGTTCTACGGGAGAGAGTATTCTTGGGGTGGGATGGGGTGACCAAACTGAGAAAAGTAATTAACCAAGCCCTCAAGAGTGATCAATCCCTCTATTATACACACTTACACAGAATTGGCATATAATCCCAAATGCCAATTTAGAATCAAAGAAATACTATTATCATCTCAATTGGAGAAATAGCTTTCCAGTAACAATAACATTACTTTCAATTAAGGAGGATTCTTCCTTCCCAGAGGAAAAGAATCAGATTAACAATGAGAGGAATATTTGTTGAATATCATACCAGAACAAAGGTAATTTAAAGGTTTTGAAAGATCCAAATGAACTGTCTTTGTTCCACAGTGGACTGTATCTATCTAATCCCAAGACTATTGTATCCACCAGAGCGTCTGTCATAGTTAAAAAGTACTGGTAAAGTCTGAGAAAATCCCCAATGTATGTCACTAAAACTACTATTATCTTGTGCCAGAGAAGTTACAGTTGAATGAATTTTAGCTTTATATGCTACAGTTACATGGCAGACATAGCTTGCTGAGAGTATGCCCTGATCCAAGCTTAGCAAATACATAGCACATGTGCTTCACCCACCTCTCCCCACACCTTTGGCAGACATCATTAATCAATCACTACACCCTTCCCCCACTGAGTACTACCATTCTTCCCAACACAACCCAACAGGCAGCACTCCCAATCCTGCTGCTGGGCTCTAGATGAAGAATTAAGAAGCAAGGCATAAGGAGGCATCTCGCGGGGATGTTGCATGTCACTGAAGTATATTATTTCAGGTTTATTTCGATGGTTGTTGCTATCAACAAAATCTTGAAAATATTGCTGCCAGTTGTTCCTTACTGTAAATCCTAGGTATAAACTCAGAACCTTCATGTTGGTATTGGCTTTCCTTCCCTTTGGTGCTGCAGTGCAGAAGTGTCTTAATCTTGCTTAAACAGACCAAATTTTTGACATCACTGCCAGCGAATACACCTTTTAGAAGTCAATTAAATTTTCTTGGCTTTTTGCCATTCCCACCAGAGAGTGCCACTGAGAGTCAAAGGAGGCTGAACAAAAGGAGGTAAAACTTTCCTTCACGCCAGCTCTCTGCTTAGCCTCGCCATCCACATCAGGAGAGCCTGACCGAACCTGCACAGCCTTACATGCACCAAGTGGGCAGCCACTTTCCCCACAAACAGAAACAGCTCTCTGTACCTCCCCGTACCCGACCCTCTCCTCCAACCTCAAACAGCTTACATTCATCCGAATCACTTTCCTATTAACTTATCTCTCTCCTTCCATTAGACTGTGAGCTTCTTGAGGGCAAGGCCACAATTGTGTCCCTGTGCCACCATGGTGCCTAGCACTCAGTAGGTCTTCTATAACCCTTTGTGTGCTTAAGAAGTTATCAACCTAATGTGCTAAAACAAAAAATCACAGACCTCTTATTCAAGGTGACAGAAACTATACTACCTTATTAAGTTGTAGCAAATTTTCTATGGGTTCTTAGGGATGTGCTCGGGCCCTGCTCTCTAATTCTTCACACCATGAGATAATTCCCATGTGGGCACTGGTCTTCTACTCCTCCACATGATAGAATGAAGCTTCCTAATTCTACATCCAGAAGGTTTGATATGGAAAGGAACTCTAGATGTCATTCAACCTTATGTTGAAGAAGTTTTCATTGACGGTCTCACAAGAAAGTGGTGGGACAACCTCCTAGCCACAGTTCCTTCTGGATGCCATCCTTCACCCACCCTGAAATTCTTACATTATTCCCCCCAACCCTGTTGACTTTAATTATGTTCTCTCAATAGCCTTTTGAAATGGAGCAGGCTCCTGGGAGCATTTTGAATCTAATCTATGAACGTCCTGGCCAGCATTTTCAATCTCTAATTATAACTTTGAATGATGGTTTCCACTTAATACTTGTAAGGTGGAGCTGAGAGTAATGGATGGTTTTGAAACTAAATCTTCAGTAGCCACCATATTAAAGTTTATATTTAAGATTAATTTATGTTGTGTCTTAGAGAAGTTGCTGAAAGAGAAGAGGAAATTTATGTTATCTTCCAGCTTAGGAAAACAGAGGGACTTCATTAGGGTAGTGAAATATTTCACTAAAATGGACTTAAGAGCTTGTGGGGTTCAAGGACTGAATTCACCTCAAACCTTTACTTGCATACTTACTCCCAGGGAAAATCTATTATGGGATGGTCCATATATGTCACTTTGGAGATCCTGCTTCTAATGAACAAGCAAGAAAAGACAAGTAGTTGTCTCCTGAAAGAACATTTTTCTCCCCCACTGCCTTCACAGAAAGATAAAAATGGCTCAAAATATAGTATAGAAATAAAGGGACTATCTCGAAGTGGAGACAAAGACATTTGGACTCAAGAAGGGATCATCAGTGTTGTTAGAGAATATCTTTAAAAAAAGAATAAACTTTACTTTTTTAAAAGGTTCCAATAGCACATTTTAAATTTTTTTATTAAATTTATTGAGGTAACATTGGTTAATAGGTTCATATAAGTTTCAATTGTACATTTCTATGATACATGACTTGCCCTGCATGCCCACCACCCATAGTCAAATCATCTTCTGTCATCATGTATTTGGCCCCCTTTACCCTTCACTACTCCACCCTACACCCTCCTTCCCCTCTGGTAACCGCCACACTGCTGTCTGTGTCTATGAGTTGCAGTTTCATATCCCACACATGAATGAAATCATATGGTTCTTAGCTTTTTCTGACTGACTTATTTCACTTAGCATGATATTCTCAAGGTCCATCCTTGTTGTCACAAATGGCAGTATTTCATCTTTTCTTATGGCTGAGTAGTATTCCTTAGTATATATGTGCCATATCTTCTTTCTGCAATCCTCTGCTGAAGGACACTTTGATTGTCTCCATGTCTTGGCCACTGTGAATGGTGCTGCAATGAACATAAGGGTGCATAAATGCTGGGTCATGTGGCAACTCTATTTTTAGTGTTTTGAAGACCTTCCATACTGTTTTCCATAGTGGCTGTACCAGTGTCCATTCCCACCAGCAGTGAATGAGGGTTCCCTTTTCTCCACAACCTCTCTGACATTTGTTATTACCTGTCCTGTTGATAATAGCCATTCAAACAAATGTGAGGTCATATCTCGTAGTTTTGATTTTTATTTCCTTAACAGCTAGTGAAGTTGAACATCTTTTCATGTATCTGTTGGCCATTTGTATGTCTTTTCAGGAGAGGTGTCTGTTCATGTTCTCTGCTCTTTTTTTAATTGGATTGTTTGTTTGGTTTTGAGCTATATGAGTTCTTTATATATTTTGGAGATTAACCCCTTGCTGGAGCTGATATTGTTTGCAAATATTTTTGGTTTGACCCTTTGCCTTCATGGTCAAATTCATAAAATATTCTCTATAACCAAGGTCCATAAGTTTAGTACCTATGTTTTTTTTCTATGTACTTCATTGTTTCAGATCTCATTTTTAGGTCTTTAATCCATTTTAATTTTTGTACAGGGGAAAAACTGTAATCTAGTTTTATTGTTTTGCATGTGGTTTTCCAATTCTCCCAGCACCATTTACTGAAGAGGCTTTCTTTTCTCCGCTGTGTGTTTTTGGCTCCTTTGTCAAAAATTATTTGTCCATACACCTGTGGTTTTATTTCTATGCTCTCAGGTGTGCGCCATTGGTCTGCATGTCTGTTCTTTTGCCGATACCATGCTATTTTGATTAGCATAGCTCAGTACTTAATTTGAAGTCAGGTAGTGTGATATCTCTGAGTTTGCCTTTTTTTCAAGATTTCTTTGGCTAATTGAGGTCTTTCATGGTTCTTTACAAATCTGACAATTTTTGTTCTATTTCTATAAAAAATGATATTGGGATTTTGATGAGGATTGCATTAAATCTGTATATTTCTCTGGGTAATATGCCATTTTAATTATGTTAATTCTTCTAATACTTGGAAATGGAATATCTATCCATTTCAATGTGTCTTTTCAATCTCTTAATAATGCTTGTGGTTTTCAGTATATGGGTCCTTCATACCCTTTGTTAACTTTATTCCTAGATATTTTATTCTTTTGGTTGCAATTGCAAAAGGAATTGTTCATTTCATTTCTCTTTCTGAAGTTTCATTGTCAGCATATAGGAAAGCAGTGGATTTTTGCACATTGATTTTGTATTCTTCAACTTGGCTGTATTTGTTTATTGTTGCTATTAGCTTTTTGGTGGAGTCTTCAGGGTTTTCTATGTCATCTGAAAAAAGCGACACTTTTACACCTTCCTTCCCAATTTGGATGCCTTCTATTTCTTTCTCTTACCTGATTGCTCTGGCTAGGACTTCTAGAACTATGTTAAAAAGGAGTGGTGAGAGTGGGCATCTTTGTCTGATTCCAATTTTAGAGGGAAAGATTTCAGTTTTTCACCATTAAGTACGATACTGGCTAAAGGTAATAGTGCATCCAAATTTTAAAGTTAAAAATTTAAAAATTTTTTAAATTTTATTTTTCAATTACAGTTTACACTCAATACTATTGTGTAGCAGTTTCAGATGAATAGGCTTTCTTTTTGTTTAAAGGAAAGCTTTGCCTCAGTCTTTACTCATGACTTTCATTTTACCTAACTCTTATTCTTATTGTTGGCTTCACTGTCTTCTCTTCACTTTCCCCTAATACTTCCACGTTGCTTTGTTGATACTTATGGTCCTGACAAGCCATTTCATTCCCTCCCATGCTGCCTTTTCCAGCAGACATCAACTACAGTACCTTCAGAAACCCATCGCAAATGTTTCTCCATCCATTCATTGATTTGTGCATTTAGCAAACGTGTTATGGGTCTGCCGTTGACCAGATGTGGCGGATAAAAACACAGAAAGCCATTCCCACTCTCAAGGAACTTTCATTTTAGTGAGAACTGGACTGTTTGGAAACCATTTGACAACATTACAAACTATATTAAATTTTCAAAGTGTAGTAAATTTCTCAGGGACCGTCATCATCATTCCTGGGTGCTTGAGAATTCTGCTTAGCTGATGCATTTGTAATACTAACCTAATGGTCAAGATGGAACTAGAGAACTCGATCAGAGTCTAGAAGCTCTCAGTGTGCTAACAGTGCAGGGAGAGACAGCTGCGAGAAGACTGATGGAAGTCTGGACCTTCAGCAAAGAGCAGGCATAAATTCACAGAAAGAGAGCTCTAGCTCACCAGTCCTAAACTAAGGTAAGATACAAGATTCCTGGGGATCAGGCTTTTCGTGTTGCAGAGGTGCATCAAGGCATTGCAAGCTTACCTGGAATGATTCATGTCCACTCACTTACAGTCTCCCTGGCCAAACTAGCCAGACCTGGCACAAACCTCAGAGCCCACAGTGAGTTTCTGACATCCAGCTAGCAGCAATGCACACAAGACCAATAGAAACCAATGTTTTTACAAGGTAAATGATCCTTAATGTCAAAAACACACTCACTTTGGGCTAGATTAAGAGATGTCAATTCAGACAGAGGTCTACACCTAAAATAAAGAGCTTAAAAGAGCATTCTGGATTTCACCTCTCCCCTCAAGCCTGTACTTGAAGTCAGCATCTGTGTAATGCTAATGGTTGTTAAGTTAAAAGGCATTCATTTAATGGAATAGTTTCAGTGTCCAGCATGAAGTTGCCTTCTGCCATGTAGCCTTGGGCATAAAGTGATTAAACTATAATGCCCAGAGCCTTGGCTTCTGGGCTATTTAATATTGCTATGCACCATAATCCTCGGAGATGATGAGGAATCTGATTGCAGTTTACATTCCCCGCAGAAGGTGACTCCTTTTGGCCTAGAGGGATTTAAATCCTCCTCTCCTCACCGCAGCAGGCAGACTCGCCCTGACCCTGCACAGTAAGTAGATAAAACAGGCCCAAGTCTAACTCAGGGTAGGGATAGGACCTTCATTCTGCAGCCATTCCCAGGGTGTAAACACAAAGAGAATAATCTGTAGTCACTAAAAAACAAGAGGCAAGAACAGAAGACTGAGAACAGAGCCCTCGAGACAAGGACAGTTAGGGGCAAATTAAATGGGCACTCTCAATGTGCCAGGCACTCTGCCACACAACTGAGCATTTATGACCTCATGTAATCTCCCCTACAGACCTATCAAGAACATACTATTATTGTCCCTATTTTACTGACAACAACACAAAGGCTTAGAGGAATGAGTTAAGTTGACCAATACTCATTGGTCAATTCAGCCGATTAATAGTGGAGCTGAAATTCAAAGTGAGGTCTGCTTGACTCCAGGGCCTAAGCTCCTTACTGCAATGCCGGCCGAGTGTGATGGACAACTCCCTAGTCAAGGAAGGGTAACTAACTGGTGGTAAAAACCACTACGGGCATTTTTCATTTCCTTGTTTCTGAATGTGGTTGGTAAAGTAGGTATGATTCTCATGCCAATGGGCAGACTTAGTCATTTTCAATAGATCCTTTTGTTAGTTCCATAAAATCTGAAGTCAAAGAATCATTTCAAGTGCTGTTACGTACAAATGCTTGAACCAGTACACCATACTTATTATTAGCTAGATTCTGGAACACAGAAAGGGAGGGGGGGGAAGATAACCATCCCCTGTTCAGAATTCTGCCTTGATGTGGCTTATGCTATCTCCATGTGATATTCATTATAGTATTATAAGTATTTTTAGAAATACAACGCACTTCCCGTTGCCAAGGGTCTTATGCTTGCTCCTGGGAGTCTGGAGACAGAAGATTCAATAATACTCGAGAACATAAACAATTTAAGCCTTTAACAGCGCAGACCATACTAAAGTCATGCAGAGAATCAAAAGACCTTAAAAGAAAGCCCTTGCTACTCTGTTATATGAATGACCAACTCACAGACCTCATCTTATCAAACTAAAATCAGAAAAGAAACTTGTTTGTATACTTTACTAAGCATAAATAAATCATTTAAAATTATAATTGTTCTGGAACTTTGGGTGCCCAGAGTCAAAAGTTGTACATAAAGTTGAATAAGACTATAGGTATTGTACCAATCAGTTCCTTTGGCAATCTCTAGCATAGATAGTCCTGAGAGTCAGAAACTTCTTGCGAAAGACGGAGGCATTGTCTCACCCTGAGCAAACAGCCTCTCTCCTGATGGGCCCTGCTTCATTAACTTCTAATGGGTGCTCTTAATATTCAGTTTGTACTTTTAAACTTTTAAAGCCTTTATCAGATGTTCTTTGAAATCAAATGCATACCAATAAAATACACATGTTTCCAGTGTGATCATATTTCTTTTAAACCTATTCACAAAGACCTTGGGAGGGCAAAGAATGCATTTAATGATAGGAACTACCGTGGCGCCAGTAATGAATGGTTCAGTCTGCCAAAAATAGCCAAAACTAAAGCAATACTTCTTTAAAGCCTTGTTTTTCCTTTAGCAGTTTGAAACATTTTCACATATATTACCTTATTTCGTTTCTCTGACAACCATAAAACCAAGCAGAGTGAATTTTATTATCCCAATTTTCAATTAAGGAAACTATGGTTCAGAGCATTCAAATAACAGAGCCAAGCTTACACAGCCAGTATGTGGCCGAGTCAGCACCAGAATTCCAGCCCTCTGGCTCCCAGCCCATTGCCATTTTAATTCAGCTATTATTGATATCAAATAATATAACTTCTATCCTCATGTGATCTCTGCACTGGCAGGCTGCAGGTCTTACTTGTCTTTGGGTCCCTGGTATGTGACTTGGGACAAGTAAGTGTTTATGGCAGACCAGAAATAAAGAATTTTCATTTAATGTCTGTGCTTTTCACAGTCACTATTACCAGTTAGCTGGGATGAGCTAATACTCATAAGAGCAAAGTTTCCAGTTTTAAAGAGGCTTGGGACAATGGCTTCCTTTCATTCCATGGCCACGCAAGTGTTTCTAAACAAAACTAGTCATCTTACTAACCCATCCCCAGAGGGATCTGGCAAGTTAGTGGATAGCTTGGTCCACGTTATCCCCCTAAGTCCATCCATCCTTACTTGGGAGTGGAAACCATTGCACCCAGAACCCACTTCTCAGGAAATATCCTGACCTAGAGTTTCTCCTAGGAGGGTTCCTAGACAAGGCCTTGCAGGGCAGTGACCATGATCTGCTCCCAGTGACACTGCCCCTGAAACTGGCATAACTGATTAGAGCCAGGTTGGTGCTTGACCCAAAGGCTGTCGATGGGCAGCCCCAAACCTTTGAGCTGTCCCAGCAAGAAGCTTGGGCCCCCCAGAAATGATGAGAATATACAAAGCAATCAAATGTTCTTTATCAAGAATTCAAAGCAAAGATAGAAAGAGAGTGAGAAGGGAGACTCAAAGACAAGACACACTGACGGTAGAACTTCAGAACAGGGACCATGGGAAACCTTCTGCCTGGGTTTCAGCTGATGTGACAGAGCTACATATATAAGGTCATGCACTGCATAACAGCATTCCCGTCACTGTCAGCACATCCTGGTGAGGCTGTAGCTGTGGCAAAGCTGTCACACAATGCATTGGTCATGTGTTTGTGGCGACGCTGGTGTAAACAAATCTGCTGCACAGCCAGTCATGTACAAGTACAGCACTTACAATTATATATAAGACATAATACTCGATAATTATAACCAATAACTATTATTGGCCTATATACTTACTATACTATGCTTTTTGTCATTATTTTAGAGTGTACTTTTTGTACTTACTTTAAAAAGTGTGCTGTAAAACAGTATGCTGTGTGATGCTGGCAGCAGCCTCATGCATCTTGGGTTTACTGAGTCTTTTGATTGCATCATTTTTTGTGCTAACGTAATCCCGTGTTGTTTTATAAATTCAGTACAGTATTTATAAAGTCTATAGCAATGTACAGTAATGTCCCAGGCCTTCGTAATTCACTCACCACTTGATCACTCACTCACCCACAGCAATTTTTAGTCCTGTAAGCTCCATTCATGGGAAGTGCCCTATCCAACTGTGCCATTTTTTAATCTTTTATACCAGATTTTACTGTGCTTTTTCTATGTTTAGATGGTTTAGATGCACAAGTACCATTGTGTTACAGTCGCCTGTATTATTCAGTACAGGAACATGCTGTACAGGCTTGTGTCCTGGGGACCATAGGCTGTGCCACACAGCCCAGTGTGCAGTGGGCTGTAGCATCCAGGTTTGTGATATTTGCACAAAGATGAAATCACCTGATGACATATTTCTCAGATTGTAATTCCATCATTAAGCAGACCATGACAGAACACGTATTTGGACCGATGATCGTATTAAGTTTTAAGGGATTTTTTGATCCTCTAAAGCCCAACTCAGACCCACTGAGAATCTATGACCACAGAGGAAGGATTCTTGTTTAAACTGTTAGTTCATCTAAGGCTGCTATGGCATCACACTCATCTCTGATGCTCAACACATAGTACAGAGCTTGGATATATTAGATGCATTTTGGCCAGAAGAGTAAGTGAATGAATGAATGAGTGAGTGAGTAAATGAATAAAATAAATACAAGTTGAAGTTCATTCCCTATGGACAGTGTATTGGGAACACCTCTTTCTCTCTCTTCTGAAATATTTGATTAACATAAGCTGGGTAGCGTGGCTGGTAGGAAAGCCTGTCACTTGTATATACCCAGATGTTTAGCATATCCATCAGCAGAGTCATGGGCACACCGTCACCTTCCACACTCAGAACTGGAAGGGCACTGTGCCTGCCAGTAAACAAATGCGAAGTTAGAATGTCATAGCCTGAAAAGGCAGTGCTACTTTTCCAGGAGATACAGAAATGAAAATCTACATGTTTTGTACCTGAAGTGTGTGTGTAATGATTATTTAGAACTTAAGCTATTTTTTCCTGATACACAAAATTTAAAAATAATAATCGACACTTTTATTTCTTTTCTGACCTTTTGGCAAAAAGCTTAGTTATTTTCAATAATCTAGGATTCAATTTTAGAGTGAACATAAGCTGGCTTTTCGATTTACTTCATGTGTTCTACTGGACAAGGAGAAAGAGAGATACCAGGAGACAGGGACCGAGCGAGAACAGCATGCTTTCATTCGGTTACTTTGGCCAGGTTCCTTGGCATATCACCCACTTAGAGATGGACTGGAGCATAAGTTCTTTGAGACAAGATTAGGCCATATAACTTTGTATCAGCCTCCTTTGCCCCTGCCAATCTAAGTGTGTTATAAATAAAGGGATTTTAATTAAATTTATCTAATATCTTACCCAGAAAGTGGGTAAGACAAATCTGCTTTTTGACTTGGGGTGGGGAAAAAAAGAATTATAGCAGAATGTAGTGATCCCAAATTTTTTTTAAAAGATTAAAGTTATATGAAACTGATTACATTTAATGGCAAGAGTCTATCCTATGGTGTTTAATATTTTTAAATTTCTTACTGGGTATGGTATACAATCACATATCTTTAAATGAAGATTTTTTCCCCACTTTGGATCGCATACCCTGAGTGTGTAAGAAGAATGAGGGTTCACTTTACTCACAATGCACAAGTTACGGGGACCCATCTGTCTCAGCACTTCCTCCTGGATACCAGTGACACAGAATTTTCCATCTGAGGAGCACAAACATTATCTTATTAGTATAGTTAAATCCCATTAAAAGGAGTTTATACTTGGCATGTGGCATAGCTAACCCCAAGGAACTAAGTTTTACTAACTCTGCTTACCTAAGCATAACATTTATTCTTTTAATGTGATGTTCAAAGCATAGTTACTGTATTCAACATGTGTGGGGAGAGAGGAGTGAAGAAACCATTATTTCCTAAATATCCCTTATGTGACAGGGACTTTGCAAAGATTATCTTACCCTAAGTAATTCCTTGCACCCATTTTATAAACCAGGAAATTGAGCTACAGAGAAGTTAAGGGACTTGCCCAAGCTCAGATAGCCAGGAAACAGTGGAGTCAGGATTTAAATCCAGGATACACTGCCCTCAAAGTTTAGGTCCTAAACTGGCAGGGACCTGTGACAGCAGATGGTGGTCTGAATCACCTCCATTATTGCAAACCATGTGTTAAAGACCAGTTCTGCTTGGAAGGGTTATAAGACAAAGACTCAAACACCGGCTCTCATAGTTCGGAGCAATCACTTGAGTCAAGTATGATCCAAAAGCCAGCGTTAGGTCCCACCCTCCACCTTCCACCAGAGGTCAGAACCAGGAAATGTGGCAACTCCCTCTACTATAAAAAAAAAACTTAATAGGTCAGAACAAGGAGCTCCTCTGACCCAGCAGTGGGATGATAGGTTAAAAATCAGAAAGACATCAACTGAACTCAGAACTTCGATCTCAGGTTTCAATGCCTCATCATGTAACTGGCCATGGCACACTGGGAGAAGCAATGAGAGCTGCATCAGGAGTCAAGGCTTCCATTCTACCTCTGCCTCAGGGTCACCTTGCAGGGTGACCTTGGTCTACACCCCTGACTTCTCTGTTCTCATCTTTGGAGTGGAGGTAACCATGTCTGCCTAACATCTAGTATTTTAAGCTGGTTTTTAAAGTAGAACTAACACAGCCTTGGAGCAGGCATTAGCACAGAGGGTCACACTCCCCCTGTACGCCACAGAGACTGGTAGAGGAGACCAGATCATCAGGCTGCCTCCAGCCCCAATACCTTTCCCTAACCATGGAAAGGCAACCTGTACCTCCAGACACCAAACCTCTACCTATCTGTGTCAAACCCATGTGTGCCAGGTGAGTCCCAGGAGGTCATGTCCCCAACAACACCACATTCTCCACCAATATTCTTTAGTGGTTCCAGATAGTGTAACCCCACAGCTATCCAAGATCAAACTGAAGAACTTGGAAGGCTCCAGGAGGATGTGATGGCTTATCTGCACATCAGGTAGACAGTCCATGGCATTACCTTCTGATAGGTGACAACACACACTCAGGGGGCAGTGGTGGAGGAGCTATGTTTAGATGACACTTAATATCCTGGAAGGCATTTGACATATGGGGATGCCCATATCCCAGTAACCCAACCCCATGGCCTTGGACCAAAAGTGAACTTGAACCAAGACAATCTCTGCCATGTGCTCTGCTGGCACCACCTCCCCAGCCCACAGGAAATGGCCGATGGTTCTGGAGGATGACCCAAGCCTTTCAAACACAAAAAGGTGGTGCATGACCCAGCCAGTAGAAGAGGAAGGAGACCTTTAAGAAAATGTGTTTAGCGTTGGAAGAAAAAACACAGTAGGGCTTGAAGCTCTTTTTATAGTCTTCAAACTAGAGAAATAAATGACCAGATCTGAGAGTTACAGTCAGCAGGACCTTGAGCCTGATTAGGCTCTGTATTTCTGGGATTCTAATGGCTGTTGGGAAGCAGCTTGTGAGCTCACTCTGTGAGGCCCTCAATATACACTGTCTGAGTTAATCCTCATGACAATCTATCATCCTCTGGCATGAACCAGTTGTACTACCTTGAGCCAATCATTAATATCTCTAGACCTGACTCTCTTCTAATGCCAGGGTAAGAATTATCAACACATATGTCAAAATCCCCAAGGATTATGCCAAGGAACGGAATGGAGTAGAAGGCAGCAAGCCATGTTGAGTGGGTAGGTAACTTTGATACAGAACGGTGGTGGGGGAGGCCTGGGGGGAGAAGCACTATACTATAAATGGATGGCAGACTATCTAGGGAGAAAAGAAAAGGCAACTTCAATAAGCAGTTTCAAAGTATGAGCTTCAAAACAAATGTCTTTCTTCATTGGAATACTACTGTTTGGTGCCAGCTTAAGAAGCTAGACTACATCCTGTCTGCTTCAGAAAATAGACAGGATAACAGGAAACAGTTTCAGATTCCATAGTGATTATAGCTACTTAAGTTTGACTTACCAAATACTGTCTCAAACAGATGGCATGTAACATTTGATTAGGGGCTTATCCTGCTAGCCCATCAGGAAACCTTTCTTTTCCTCTTAATATAGAAAAGATAGCAGAGAAAGAGGGAAATAAATTGACATTCTTGCTTATATCCCATGTATATTAGTTCTGCCCAATGTTTGTACCTTTCCCAAAATGAATCTGTGCTTATTATGCCACTCAAGGTAAAACTACATAACACTGACATCATAGAATCTTGGTAAAGAAAGATATTAAATATCATTTCATCTAAGCTTTGTATTTCATAGAAAGAAATGGAGACTAAGAAAGGTTAGTTGACTTGTCCAAGGTCACACTGTAGCAAATCTGGGACCAGGTCTACCTCTGGCATTCATACTAGTCTTTATATGTGCAGTGTTCAATGTGAGGAAAACATACAAGTCTGTCAGCACCACTATTACTAAATTAACATCAATCTATGATGGGCAGTCATCAGAACTTGAAGCTCATGGGTAATGCCATTAAAGTCCAGTTAATGAGCCAAAGCTTGGTTCTCCAAAACACTTAGCATTAATCATCATTTGGCTTCGGTTTGTGACAAGTGTTTTCAAAATATCACAGATAATTACATTATTCTTTGCTTTACCTAGTGTAAATACAAAAATGAAAGAAAATGAGAATTGCATAAATGACAGTTTCTGGAATGGAAATAATGAGTCCCACGAAGAGGGTACCATGTGTTCATCTTTTTAGCAGCCAAATGTAATTTGGGAAGGAACGAGGTCACTGAGAGATTACAGAGTGTGATCCTTCTACTTGGTGAGGATGAAAAGGCCTCTCTTCACTACAGCAAAGCACAGTTAGCAAGCAGAATCAGCTAAAAAATGCAGTTACCCAGGAATTACTCCAGGCTTCATTCTCACACAAATCAGCTACTCCCATGGTCAATGGCAGTGCCGCTGAGGACAGGCTCCCCTACTCTAGCGGGGGAGAGGCAGTATACTGGGAGGACTTGGGAACTCAACACATAGTGGCCTGGTTACTTCCAGGAGAATAGCAAAGGGGAGGAAACTGGGGGGAGGGAGTAAAAAGGAGGGTGAGGCCTTAGCTCTAAGCTCCATGGCTCCATGAACAGTTCTTGTAAAATATTCTTCAAGTTTCCTAGGGCAGTTCATTTGTGATCTGTCTGTCTATATATCTATTTCTTTAAAGTTATAAATAAAAACCCAACTGTGGTTAAGGTTAGGTCTCCTGAAAGACAAAGGGATCCTTCATTCACTAGCCTTAGAACAGCATTATTGTTCACCTAGTCTTACATTAATTTAAGTGTGTTTATCCATTAACCAGTCACCATCAATCACCCTATTAATAGCTAATATTTATTAAGAAGTCACTATGTTCCAGAAACAATGCTAAGTGCTCTCCCTGCATTACCTCATTTACTCATCACTATGACCCTTTAAGATGATAATAATCATAATTATATTCAGAAACTTACTCAACACATATTAAGCACCTGTGCATGTCACTGTTCTAGCCATTGGGTATAGGGCAGAGAATGATACAGGCAAAGTCTCTCCTCTCTCTTAGGTAACTCATATCATTTTGCTATTGCTATATAACAAACCTCTCCAAAATTTACTAGCTTAAAGCAATTAGTATTTATTGTTGCTTATAATGTATAAGCTTCCTGAGTAGCTTTTCTGATCTTAGCTGGATTCTCTCATGTTCTGTAGACAACTAGCAGATTAGATGGTGTACAAAGGCCTTCTGTGGGAAGATTCTGTGCTCCACAAGGTCACTCATCCTCCAATAGCTCTCCTGGGCTTGTTCGTATAGTAAAGGCAGGAGTCCCTAGACAGAATGGAAATGTGCCAGGACTTTGGACCAGATGGAGAACTAGCCACAGTAGCACATCTGCCACATTCTGTTAGCCAAAGAATGTTATAAGGTCAGTCAGATGCAAGGGTGGGGGAATGGGGTCCTCCTCATGACGGGAAGAGCTACAAGGTCACATTGAAAAGCATATGGATTATTTTTATTCCCAAGTACTTTATTTTTCTTCTTGCTATATCAAATGAGATTTTTTTCCTGATTTCTGTTCCTCATATTTCATTGTTGGTGTACAAAAATGCCTTTGATTTCTGAATATTGACTTTGTATCCTGCTGTTTTGCCAAATTCACTTATTAGCAGCAGAAAGAAAAAAGGAGCTCCTACCCTTTGCAACAGCATGGATGGAATTGGAGAGCATTATGCTAAGTGAAGTAAGCCAAGTAGTGAAAGATAAATACCATATGATCCAACCTTTAAGTGGAACCTAATCAACAAAACAAACAAGCAAGCAAAATATAACCAGAGACATCAAAATAAAGAACAATCTGACAGTAACCAGAGGGGAAGTGGGAGGGGATGAAGTGGAAAAAGGGAAGGAATTTCAGGAATAAGTATAAAGGACACATGGACAAAACCAAGGGGGGGATGGAATAAAGGGAGGGAGGGGGAGATGATGGGGAGAGTCGGAGAGATGTAGACAACTGTACTTAACAATAAAAATAAATAAATAAATGAAAAAGAAAAGCATATGGATATAGGAAGGTCATTAGTGCATTCCATGTGCTATATGCATAATGGTAACTAAAACAGTGCTAAGAAATTCATGAAAATGTTTCCTTTGAGTGTCACAATAATCTTGTGAGACTAGTTCTAGTATCAATATTTGTTCCCCAGATGAAGAAATTGAGGCCTGGAAAGGTTTAAGAACATGATCTCGCATATAAGTGGAATCTAATGAACAAAATAAACTAATGAGCAAAATAGAACTAGAGGTGTAGAAACATGGTACAGACTGACAGCTATAAGAGGGCAGGGGGGAGGTGGGGACTGATTGAAAGGTGAAGGGATTAGTCAAAGACCATATGTGAAGGGCCCATGGACATGGACAACAGTGCGGGGATTGACTATGGAAGTAGTGTATAGGCTGGGTGGAGGAGGAAGGAGAGGGAAAATTGGACAACTGTAACAGCATAAACAATAAAATATTTTTTTAATGTGTCTAAGATCCACAAACATTTTGTGATGGAGTCAGAATTCAAACCCAAGACCCTAGTGCCTGAGCACTGACTGACCCACTATGTCATTCTTTCCAGCCTGGACACTTCAAGAGAGAGAGAAAATATATTCATAAAAAATATGGCTCTTACCTACAAGACACTTACAGTCCTATCACAATATATAACATAAATCCATAAAGAATTAGTAACAATGCATATCATAACCCTATACATGGTCACTGCATAACAGTAAGGGAAGACAAGTCAGCAAGACAAGAGACAGAAGCTGCCATACAGGGGAGACTGGCCCGAGCTTTGAAGGGCATGGAGGGGGTTTTCTGGTAATAGCATAACCTTTAAGTAAAGAGCTCTCTGCATCTTCCATGCTTATAGAATAAACTTTAATTTCTCTAGAACAGCATTCAGTATTTTTAACATATGGCTTTATCAGTTAACATTGTATTTAGCTGCAAAGCAGCAGAAAATCTGACAATGATTTTTACTCAAATATGGATTTTTTTCATGTCCAATGCATGTAGGAAAACACAATCCACGGCTTTGATGTAGCCAGATGATGTCATCAAAGAACCAGAATCATTCTGTCTTTCCCCTCTTCTATCCTACAGATATGTCCCCATTCTTGGGGGTCTCAGTGTCAGGATGACTGTTAAGAACATAAGTAATCATGAGTGTTCCTACACAGGAAGAAGGGGGAGATGATGAAGCCCAAGGAAAGCACACCAGCACAGCCTGTGACTTTATAAATGCTTTCCCATGACATCCACCAGGTTACATCTTCTTCATTCTCCTTGACCAGAAGTTGGTCATGCAAAGCAAGCTGAGAAAGCTGATGTTTCACTTTTCTAGCTCCATAATATGAGAAAACAAGAGCCAGTGGGGCTGTGACTGGCCTTTGTATACACCATTTACAGCATTGACCTCAGTATGGGTTCCCACCACTTTGCCCAGTGTTTCTTCCCAATGCACCAGTAAACCAAAGTCATCATTTCAAGAACACTTCAATCAATTGTTCTCCTGTTTCCCTTCTCCCTTCATGGACTGTGGAAATTCTCCCATGACTGTTCCCTGATCCCCAATAAAAGACATAAATGCTGCCTTCATTCAGGTTTCCCCGGTCCTTCTCTGCTGCTGTAGCACTCAGTGCTTTCTGCTTCAGATCACTCCTCCTATGGAATGAATGCAAACTCATCAGGCCAAGGACCATGTCTTGATTTTTGTTCTACCTGCAGCATCTCACGCACCTCCCAGCACTTGCAGACGTCATGAAGGAAAGGGATTTTGCTCCATGACTCAGTGCACATGGAGGTTGGAGAGAGAAAGGCAGCTCAAATAATTTCAGGATTGTCAGGGGCAGGTGACCAGAACATTGGGGGTGCTATCAACAGTACTAGGAGAGTGCTGAGTTCTGTTTTGGCCTTGTTGAGTGTGAGCTGATCTTTGAATCCACAAACAGAAATCAAAGACATGTATCTGGTTTCAGGAGAAAGGTCAGTATTTGAGTTCTACTTCGAAACTTGTGGGCAAAAAGAAAGATTCAGAGTGGGAAGGGCAAAGGATTCCATCCACAGTCAGAGAAGACCATGAGCAAAGAGGAAGGAGAGCTAGAGCCCCAAAGAACAAGTGCATGTCAAAAGCAGCGTCAGACAATGACCCAGATCTGGCATCACTGAGATTTTGCCAGACAAGAAACATTGGCCATATGCTCACCCAAATGGTCATGTGTCCTCATGAAATGCAATAAGGGGCCAGATTTGAACAGGTGTTTTCAGTCCCAACTCTAAACTTCAGGCTTTCTGTGGGTGGAGACAACAAAGATGTACTGCTGTGAAGCAGTAAATGAATAGATGCATTGGCATGATTTCCTTGCATGGAAAATGACAGAAACCCAGAGGAAATTGGTTTGAAATTGGCTGAAGTAAAGAGAACTTACTAGCTCATGGTACAACAAAGATGGCTTTGCTTCAGGCATGGCTAGATTCAGAGCCTAAGTAACGTCCTTAGGACCCTGTCTCTCTCCACCCATCTCTCTTCATTTCTGATTTTCCCTTAATTTGGACTCATTGTCTCTTACTACAGGTGGCTTTCCCTATGCATCCAGGAAAGGTGACAGAAAACAACTTTACTTTCCATCATCTTTACAACTTGTGATCCTGAGACTGAGCGAGAGCTCTCCTCCATTCCTAAGCACATACATAGCAAATCTCAAGGAAGAATCTGATTGGTCTTTTTTGGTTTTCTGCCTATCCCCAAGCTAAAGGAAGGAAACACTCTGACTGACTGGGCTTAGGGCACATGCTCACTTCTCTGGGAAGTCAGGTGTCCTCATTAAAAACCAGTTCTGTCAGCAGAAGAAGAGGAGAAGGGGTGCTAGATAGACAAAAACAACAGCAGTCTGCTCTTAGAAGTCCTGTTGCAAACAGGTTTTAACCCTTTAGGGCCTGCTTCCTTGTTAGTAGATTCAGACACCTGCAGCTTATAGATTTTTCAGCAGTGAAGACCTGCTTCACTCCCTGTCCCTGCTGCCCACTTGCCTGTTTAGCTCATAAACAGCATATTAAGACACGTTTCAGGAAGAGGAACTAAAAGGAGTCTTAGGCCAGACACTCTCAAGACTATTTCCAGGAATTGGAGATAGTCCTAGTTGCCTTATACATCCACTTGAATTCTCTTTGGCTCTTCCTCATACCTTCCTGAGCTATATCTTGGATTTCTACTCTGTATACTATTTCTTCTGGGTCTGGATATTAGTTCATTCTCTCCTGGTATAATCCCCTCACCAAGTTCCCTTAATTAGGCCCCTACTCTTTCATTGAGTAGCTACCTGTACTAGAGTTATCTGCAGCTGGAAACTAAACTCTGCTCACTTGTCAAGCTTTCTTCCCATTGCCCTGGTGGGACCTTTCCTGTGCTATGTCTGGAGGCTAGCTCAGATGCTGAGTCCCACCCCACACTGGCCAATCTCCAATTTATGATAGCTACTAACATCCCTAATAAAAACTTCCTTTCTCCAAATGTACAGGATAATCAGGGCACATGGAACAGTGTTCTTGGAAGCATCTGAACTATGTTTACTGCATTGTAAACACTTGATCTTTCCTCTGGAACCATACAGAAGTGGAAAGAATGCTTAACAACCTTACTTCTTTATTCAAAGGCCTTTGCTGTCACCAGGGCCTTTAAAGAGCTGGTACTGCTGGGCATCAAGGTATTGAATCCCTCCTAAATCAGATTCTGCTGTTTCTGCCTGATCCCCTTTTTCTACAGAGTGTAGAACTTGTCATGGGATAGCTACCAAGTGGTTCCCTCCATTTCTCCCATATCTCTTTCAAGGCTCTTTTGCATAAAAATCCCTTTCTCAAAAAAAAAGAAAGAAAAGAAAAAGAAAAACCCTTTCTCTTCCTTCAGGGAAAGAGAAAAGAACTCATACATATTGATGCACATAAGCAGACTTTGTCAGCTCTGCTCCATTAATTTGCCAAACATGCCTGGACATGAACTCCAGCAGAAGAATAGGCCTGGGTTCAGGTGGAAATCTCTGCTTCAAGAAGAGGCATGTTACTGGAAGACTGTTTCCCAGTCTGGGTCAAAACATTCTTGGTATGTGTATTGGGTATGGGTCACACACCACTTCACATCCTCTCAGCCCCATCGCCCACCGCAGCCACTGCTGCACCACGGAGTTCCACGTGATCTTTGTCCGGGTTCCTGTGGGTGCAATCTGACACCTATTGCGTTCTGCCCTGTGTCTTCTCTCAGGCAAGATGCAGTGTGCCTGGGGAAAACTGCCACCTACACATTACAACCCAGAAGTAATGCCATGGGACCACCTCGGTGACAGAAGCTAATGATACGTAGTTCCCTCTTTTGTCATTTAGACAGACATTTTTGAGACAAAATTCATACAGCTCCTCAGAAGGTTCCAAGTAAGATGGAATGGAAGTGGCAAACCGATAATTCATCCTTGTGTTGGTTTTCCTCCTTTCCTGTCTCATATCCCCTTTTCTCCATCCCTCTCCTCTGGGATCACTTTTCAAATAAAATATCTTAAGTTCTGCTTTCAGGGAAACCCAAGTTAAGAGAGCATATCATGGCTTCTTGATAACTGTCCAAGAGAAAAACTTTGATACCAAGACCTTGTTTCAAATTCTAACTGTATTACCATAGACAAATCCTGTGGCCACTATGAAACCCAATTTCCTCCTCTTTAAAATGTAGGTGATGTAAATGAGACCACTGTGCTTGTCTCAGCATTAAATCAGATGGTCTGTGAGAGGAACCAAGTGGGGCACCACATGTGGGGCAGCACACCGTCCATATCCGTTCTATTATTCTCCTCTTTGTTTTCACCCACTGCTGCTCACAGCCACTTCTTTTTTATAGTAGATAGTTTTGAGGTAGAAATGAAAACAGGCGACTTCTGGCCAAGATGGAGATGTAGGTAGACACACTGTGCCTCCTCGCACAACCAAAAGAAGGACAACAATTTAGAAATAAAATAACAACCAGAACTGACAGAAAATTTAACTGTATGGAAGTTCAACAACCAAAGAGTTAAAATAGACACGTTCATCCAGACCGGTAGGAGGGGCAGATTCGGCAGCTGGGCGGAGAAGGGTAGCGACAAAAAAAGCGGTGGCACCGGGTGCACAAGACGGAAGCGAGTGGACCCTGGGCTCAGGGTGGCAACGGGCAGACCCAGTGAGGTGGCAACTGTGAAGTACAGCACAGTGTGCAAGGTGGCTGACTGATCGGGTGGTGCTACATTCATGCTTGCAGATAAACCAGGCGAAACTGGGGAGGCAGACAGACTGCACAACCCAGGGTCCCATCACCAGTAAATAGAGCCTCAAAACACCGATTGACAACACCTGTGAGGGTTGAGACACAGGGAGAGATGCTCAGCCTCACAGGAAAGTTTGTTGGAGACACCCACAGGGTCCTAGAACATACACAAGCCCACCCACACGGTAATCAGCACCAGAAGGGCCCAGTTTGCTTGAGGGAAGTGATGGAAGGGACTAAAATCCGACAGAGAGCAGAGCAAGTGCCATTGTTCCCTCTCAGACCCTGCCCCCACATACAGCATTACAACTCATGGACTGGGTTGCCCCGCCCTGGTGAACACCTAAGGCCCCACCCCTCACTACATAACAGGCATGACAATACAAAAAAAAAAGAAAAAAAAAGGCCCAAATGGAAGAATAGATCAAAGCTCCAGAAAAAATACAACTAAGCGACGAAGAGAGAGCCGACCTCTCAGATGCACAATTCAAAGCACTGGTGATCAGGATGCTCACAGAATTGGTTGAATTTGGTCACAAATTACATGAAAAAACAAAGGCTACACTAAGTGAAATGAAGGAAAATGCACAGGGAACCAATAGTGATGGGAAGAAAACTGGGACTCAAATCAATGGAGTGGACCAGAAGGAAGAAAGAAACATCAATCAGAAAAGAATGAACAAATAAGAATTCAAAAAAAATGAAGAGAGGCTTAGGAACCTCCAGGACATCTTTAAACATTCCAACATCCAAATTATAGGGGTACCAGAAGGGGAAGAGGAAGAGTAAAAAGTGGAAAAGTTATTTGAACAAATAATAAAGAAGAATTTCCCCGATCTGGCAAAGAAAATAGACCTCCAGGAAGTCCAGGAAGCTCAGAGAGTCCCAAAGAAGTTAGACCCAAGGAGGAACACACCAAGGCACATCATAATTACATTAGCCAAGATTAAAATGAAGGAGAGAATTCTAGAAGCAGCAAGAGATAAGGGGAAAGTAACCTACAAAGGAGTTCCCATCAGACTGTCAGCTGATTTCTCAAAAGAGACCTTGTAGGCAAGAAGGGGCTGGAAAGAAGTATTCCTAGTCATGAAAGGCAAGGACCTACATTCAAGATTGCTCTATCCAGCAAAGCTTTCATTTAGAATGGAAGGCAGATAAAGTGCTTCCCAGATAAGGTCAAGTGAAAGGAATTCATCATCACCAAGCCCTTATTTTATGAAATGTTAAAGGGACTTACCTAAGAAAAAGAAGATAAAAAACATGTATAGTAAAATGACAGCCAACTCACAATTATTAGCAACCACACCTAAAACAAAAACAAACTAAGCAAACCTCTAGAATAGGAACAGAGCCACAGAAATGGAGATCGCATGGAGGGTTAGCAACAGGGGAGTGGGAGGGGGAGAGAATAGGAAAAGGTACAGAGAATACGTAGCATAGATGGGAGGTAGAAAATAGACAGGGGGAGAAAATAGACAGAATAGTATGGGAAATGTAGAAGCTAAAGAACTTATGACACATGGACATGAACTAAAGGGGGGGAATGTGGGTGGGAGAGGGTGTGCAGGCTGGAGGAGATTGAAGGGGGAAATGGGACAACTGTAATAGCACAATCAATAAAATATATAAAAAAGGAAACAGGCAAAATGAAGGTGTAGTATAAAATATACTTTAAGTATTTATACTTCATGGCACATAGATGGATACACAAAGTAGGTTTATAGTTGTGAGTATTCAGAACAGAGTTTATTCTTTTATTATTTATTAATTATTATATTGTGTTCCACACCAGTGATTCTAAACCTACTTTTGCCCCTCCCTGTATATAAAATTCATTAAACTGCACACCTAAAATTCATGTATTTTATGTAAGTTACATCATAATTTTTTGAAGTTTTTTTGAAACCCCAGAAAGTTTATGGATGTATTAAATACTCTCTAAAAGAAAGGATATACCATTGTGCCAGAACATAAATTTAAAATAAAGATTTGATGAGATGAACAACTAGATTCTTACTTTTATCAGAGCAGGAACTCTAGCCTTCAACAAATTTGAAAGGAAAATGACCTTACTGATATATAAATATGTATTTAAATATAAGATATATAGAAATATTAAAATATATAATAAATATTAATATAATATATGTAGTCAATAAAAGCATTTTCAATTAAAACTTGTTAAGGGAAAGAGTGCCTTCTCTGACAGAAGTATAATATTATATATTGTTACATATTAGAATATAATGTATAACATATAATATAAGGTATATTATATAAAATTATATATAGTAACATATATATAAACAAAGTGATCACTATATTAACCACCTTGTTTTTAATAAAGGAGTTGAGTCTGAACTAATAAGGAGACAAGTAAATTCCTGGGGTTAAACCAAGACCATGATGTAGCATAGCCCCTCGTGCCATTATTTAATTGTAACTGTGTCTCAGCCAGTAGTCAACATCCTGGGAGCTCTAAGCATCAAAGGCAAACATTGCATTCTTGGAACACAATTCAAATGTCAGTGAAATTACACACAAGCATAGAAACAACCCTCCGAACACCAGAGAGGTAGAGCTGCCGAGTAACAACAGGCTGGAGAGGTGACAGCCGGGCGGGAGCTGAGGAGGTGAGGAAGTCTGTCCCAGACCAGTCTTCTAGATCACTGAACTGTCTAGTCAAGAGCTTCGCAGGGGCCTCCAAAGACACAAAATCTGCCACCAGCTTTTAGCACCCACCACACAGGGGCACCAGCATGCCCAGGGCGTTCGCCTGAGACACAGCACCCACAGGGAGAGAGACCCACAGACAGGGATCTCGGTCTCCTCTCCACCCCTTCCCCACGGCCCGCACACTGGAGAAGCCAGAGCCTGGGAAAGTGGGGAGAGAGGAGAGAGGCTATGAAGCAGGATGAGACTCAACCTGCACGGACCTAGCTTTTAAAAACTGCTCATTTCTACAATCTATCCTAGGTGTTGTTGAGGAATGGAAAAAAGGATTAGACATAGCACCATTGAAAGTACCGACTGAAAAAAAAGAACCTATTACATGTTTGTGCCCCAATATGTTGAAATCCCTCAATTAACGACTTAAGAAGAGATCCGTGATGACAGATGACAGACGCAGAGAGACAGAGATGCGCATGCGCGCACGCACACACACGTACAACAGGTCGAACTCCAAACAGTTTTTGAGTCTGCTAAAAATAGCTACACTGACTGAGAGATTTCTGCTATGCCCTGTATTGAACCCAGCACATTTCTCATTCCTCCATTTCTCCCTCACAACACATATCATATTATCCCCATTTCTCAGATCAGGGAACAGACGTTAAGAGGTTTAAGTAACTACCCTGAGCTCCTACAGTGAATGAATGGCTAGTAAGTAGCTGTCTGCCTCTTAACCTCCTCTTACTGCTTGTCCTAAACCCTGAGTCATTAAATCAATCTAGTCTTACCTTTTGCCACCTCATTTTATAAATGTTTATTTAAACTTGGTCCCAGAGAAATTAAAGAATTTGTCCAGAGTTGTTATTATTTAGCAGCAGAGAAAAGATTTCTAACATAAGAAGGTCTTCTGGTTTGTGCTACAGGGCTTATAATAAGGCTGTAAAAGTTTAATGTTTTATATACACTTCTGTTTTGAACAGAAATTGTCATGGTCTTAAGATTATGGTATAGGCAGGTGGCTGGCTCTGGTTGTGCTTTGTTGAAAGCAGGGAATGGAGGGGTCTTGTAAAATTCTAACCTACCCGTGAAGTTCAAAGGCATTTTTATCCTTTCGGCTGTCAGCACCATAATACTGGGTACATTCCCAGCACCTAGCACAATGCGGGTTTGACAAATGCTTGCTGCATGGACAATCCATATAAACAACGGTGTACCCTGTTTTTATGTTTATAAATATAAAATGTATTTATATCTACATAAAATATATAAAAATATAAAGCAATGTACCCCAGACAAAAGAAATAAGTTCCTTCTTCTTTGACATTGTGTAGGTAACACTAATAAACAGATTCCCTTTGGGTTTTTTTCCCCAGCTCACATCAGTCCAACTTCTATTTGCATCTGTAATACAGATGCATGCAAATGGACTCATCTGTCATCTCTTCTGAGCTAACCATTATGACATCATGGCCTGTCACCAGACATCAGGCCAGCTCTTCTGAGTTATTCTCTCTCCACTTGTGTGCAACTTGTGTTACTTGTTCTTTTGTGATATAACCCACCTTCTGAGAGTTCACTCCCAACTCTCTGCATCCCCACAATGGAGCAAGGCACTGCCTGCCTCTTGCTTTTGAACGTTGCTGAAAGGCCTGTGCAGAAACTTACAAAATGAATCGGGAGTTTTCTTCCCCTCCCTTCTGTTAAATTCTAACTTACCTCCCTTCACCCACACAGCAAATCTAGCTGTCTGCCCCAGGCAGCCTCTGCCAGTCAGGCCGGGCCTGATCTTGTTCTCTGAACATCTGAAGCAGGAAATACTGCTTTTATTCCAAAGTTATTTCGTCTTCACAGGGGAAATTTTCTTTCAGAGAATAGTAAATGCAGCCAATCTGAGAAATCTTAGTTGATTATTTACTATTACTTAACCTTTGAAAGATTCCACTGCAAAACGAAGGGCAGGTACTTACATAGTTCACAGCCTGGGGAACTTTTTTTTCCCTCTGCATAACAAGTGAGCTAAGCTAGTAAGCTTTCGCTTATATGTAAAGAGGCCAATTCCATGACTCCCTCCGTTTCCCGGAATGCCTTACATGCAGAGCAGTAGATCTGCTAACAAGGCTGATGGAGTTTGGTTCTACATCGTTCCTGACTACTGATGGAGCTTTGCAAGTTAGCTTTACCTGTGCTCATGACTATCCTTAGCTGATCTTTATAGCATGTAAGGGAATCTGATGGTATCAGGACTAATGAAGACTTAAACTCTATAAAATGAAACTTTCTTAAAGCAGGATGTCAAACCTCAAATGTGATTTTTACTGTTTTGAAATGTGGCTCTGGATTTCTGGAGCATCATTTCATAGGACTTGAGTTTTTATGCCAAATCTTTGTTCAGAGATAAGAACTGTTCTGCTTCAAAAATATTATTAGTAGTATTATTATTACCTGAAGCAATTACTCAAAATATCTAAATGTTATTTGCAAAATAGTTAGGCATCGTGCTGTGTAGCAACTCATGCTAAGAGCTGTCATTTTAAAGAGTATAGGGAACACCATTCCCTCTTGGGATCCTTAAAATATATAGTAAGTAAAAAAAAGTGGTTTATGTTGTTAAGAGGCAAAGGCAAAGATGGCAGAGTTAACACCAGAAATAACAGAGCACATTTTATTATGGCTACATCAGTTAGAAATAGCAATTGGGTACAAATAACAGGTATTATTCGTGGCTAAAGCAAATCAGTGGTTTCTTCTCACACATGAAGTCAGAAGGTGTGTGGCCATTAGGGACCCAAGTTTTCTGTCCTCCTATTCTGCCATCTGACCTCAGGATTCCAAATGGTTGCTGAAATCCCAGCCATTCCCTCCACGTCCTGGGAAGGAAAGAGAGAGGGTGGGGAGGGCAAAAGGAGTATCCTACCTTGTTTCCAGATGTTCCACCCATAGGGTTGCCAGATTTGGCAAATACAAATACTAATACGTTACATGGGACATACTTATATTAAAAATTGTTGTTTATCTGAAATTAAAAATTAACTGGGCAGACCCTATTCTATCTGACAACACTGTGCACCCAATAACTCTCCTTAGATCTCATGGAGGCTGGGAAATGTAGTCTTTAGCCAGGCACATTGCCACTTTGGGGTCAGTTTACTAATTTAAAAAAATGGAGAGCGACTGTTGGGAAAGGAGCAAACAGTCGGGGAAGAGAGGGTGCGTCTGGGGAAAGGACAAGCCCGTCCATGCCCCACGTCCTCGGTGAGGCACTTCCCAAGGGCTTCAGTCCTTCGTGGCTGCTCTGGCCTCTGAATGCCTGTGGCCCTTTTGGTCTCAGTCCTAGAAACAAAGTAACGATACTGATTTTTAATAAACATACAAAAATTGATACATTCAGGGGCTGTTGTCTTCTCCAAAGGGGCCAGACACTAACAATACTGCTATCCTTCCAAATAGTTTTGGAATCTGGATCCTGATGAAGCAGAAGCCTTCCTTTGCCAGGGATCCAGGAAGCCACAGTGCATGCTGGGCCAGGATACCTCGGAAGCTTGCTGTCTCTGAGTGGGAGCGTTCAACAAATTCCATTGTCATCCAGGTTACACTCGTCTTCCCAGAGCCTCCTCCCACCATTGTAAGAACACAAGGTTATCTTGTGGAAGGTCAGCAGCTCCAACCAATGGGGACAGGGCTGAGGAAGCAGCTGGTTCAGAAAACTGGCCTGAGAAACCCTGATGGCCTCTCATAACCAGTCGTCTGTGGCCCAATCAGCCTCATTAAAACGTGGTTTCCACTGGTTACATTCTAAATAAAACAAGGAACAAGGGAGAAAATGGGCCTGAATTAAAAGGCCCTCCGTGTCTAATTTGGAGGTCCCTTTTGCCTGATAGAGACTGCTTACAGTTCCCCCACTATAAACCATGCTTTCCCCTACCTCTTACCTGGATGAACTTAGCCTATTTTATAAGAATCAGTCTCTACTTCTCTTAAATGACACTTAAGCACATCTAGCCTATCCACAGGTCCTTTTCTTGGTAACTGTGTGGTCAGCAAACTGTCTAAATGGAGATAAAATTAGTTTCTAAGCTGAAACCTTAATATCCCCATTTCTGCGCTTTAACACCGTTCCTGGACGGTGGCTGGGCGAACGTCTCCGTGCAGGTGCTGCTGACAGTAAACACATCACACGCACTCAGCCCGGGATTGGACCGCATTCAATTCTGGGTTCGTCACATGCTCTCTCGCTATTTATACTGCTTTGGATCAGCTACTTGATACTTAATAAAATTTGCCTACAAGTTGTCCTGCAGGGAAAATGACCTATCCGGGGAGAATGCTGTTCCAACTTCATAACCTCTGACAGTTGCCTAACAGTCCTCTGAAAAGGTTGTGGGAATGCAGTGTGTGAAAACCCGTGCCACCTCCTGGCACCCTGCTCTCAGGGCCCTTTCCAGCCAGCTTCTCCCACGTGGCAGCAACTGTAGACGGCAAGAACAGTGTGGCAACTCGGCCTCTGCTCAAGGTCAGAACACATGGGCTTCTCAGTGATGATTTTACCAGCCTTTTGGTTATTTCAGAAAGCAAGAAGAGAACATAAGAGAGGCAAGAATGGATCTATGGGATGGAAATAATGAGCCATTTATAACCCAAAATGAGATTGCCAGGAAAAACAAACACCCAAAACAGTACATTTTATCAGAGTCCTGAGCTGCCTAAGGCTAGTGGGGTACAGGGTACTGAGTGTTCAGCTTCCCGGGCCAAGAGCTACAGTAAGTCATGCCCCTGCGCCGCTTCTCTCCTGTCAGCTGGATCAGCAGTCTTAACCATCTGCTGGAGAAGAGCTTTAGTGTTTTCGAAGTGTGTGCTGGGTGGCTGTTTCACATTTTGATAAGGATGGGGAGTCATGTTGCAACACTTAACAAGTGCTTCTGCGTAAGAGTTGTGTAATTTGGGGCCCTGTGCATCAGCGGTGCTAACATCCAGCTTATATAACATTTGGGCAGCCCCTTTAGGCCTCTCCTCACAGCCTTGGGAAGCATTTTCTGGCTCTGAACTTAGCCCTGGTTTTGGCAGTTCTTTGCCCCAAAGGTGCGTGGAATGGCGCAGCTGTCAGCACCTGCTGTTGAGGTGGAGAAAACTGCACAGGCTGACCACCCGCACAGAGGCGGCTGGCTGGCTCTGGTCCCTGGATGCCCTTGGCCTAACCTGAAGCACCCAGGAGGGAAGGAGAATGAGGACTTTTAATCTAAGGAAGTTTTGGCCAGAAGATTGAACAGGGGCTGCTACAAGAGGTGACAAAAATGAAAAGGATTCCCCCAAAACAAGGCATCCTAGCTACATCAGGAGCCCTGTTCAACGCTGTGCCCACAGCTCCTTTGCTGATTGGAAATGTGGTGCTGTGCTCTAGCCCCAACCCCCACCCCCTGCCTGCTTACCTGGAGCACAGTTACAAAGTAGGTCGAGCTTTGGTGCCCTCTCACCTCCAATCACTGTACTCATGCTGCCTGGCTACTGTTTCCATCCAAGCTTCCATTCACTCAACAAAACTTTGGAGCACCTGCTGCGCCAGGGGCTGTGCCAAGCACCGGGCAGGGCTTTCACAACACCTGGTGCCCCCTGCAGCACACTGGGCCAGTCCTACACGGGCCTCCTCTCCCATGTCACTCTCAGCCCCACTATGTCCCCAAATTATCCCTCTCTTCATCCACTTCTCCTGATTTTCTCCCTCTCCTCCCTTTCAGGATGGGACTATTGCTATATAATTCTTTTTTTTAATGTAACACTTTTTATTTTATTTATTTAGTTGTTATTCTTGTTCAAGTACAGTTGTCTGCATTTTCCCCCCACCATTCCCCCCAACCCCAGCCATCCTCACCTCCCTTCCCTGATTCCACACCCCCCTTGGATTTGTCCATGTGTCCTTTATAGTTGTTCCTGAAAACTCTTCTCCCATTTCTTATCACAGTAATCTAATGAGTTTTCCTTATGGGAGCGATTTCTTTTAGAATCACTGATCCCTCTCAGGAGCTTCTGCACATTAAAAAGTGATGCTTTGAAGAAACGATGTCTTCTGTGAGATAAACAAGGGACCAATTGGGGAACTTGAAGCAGGAGGGCACAGGGCAGCAATATGTTGCCTGAATAGACTGTCTCCAATTTTGCCAGAGAGGTGAGTTGCCTCTTTCACCTCTTCACTTATTATTGGTGAGCTGTGTGTGTAGCGGTTAAGGGAACAAATTCTGAGACTGAACTAACTGGGTTCAAGTCCCGACCCTGCAACTTACAATCTTCAGACAGTTATTTGATCTTTGCTAATTTCCTCATGAACAGAGGAACACTAGAAATAGCTATGTACATCTCACAGAGTGGTTTGGGAATTAACATAAATTAGAGTGTGTGAAATTTTCACAGTACTGGCATGCATAGTAAGCACTCTATAAATATTAACTTTGACTTTTCGTGAGACCCACTTTATCTTTTTACTCGGCTAGTAGATTCTCATGTGAGTCTTTGCACTCACATAAGGGGCTTGTTATGCAGGGCTGCAGTTTCCTCATCTGCAAAACAGGAAGTAGTGGCTGAGGCTGTGGGGTAGAGGGCCAGTCAGGCGGCCAGTTTCTCATCTCTGGTCTCTGCTGGCTTCTTGAGTGTGGACAACTCATTTAAGCTCTCTGCATCCCAGAGTCTGGACTCGATCTGCATTTCCCAAACTCAGATCATTCAAATAACACATTCAAATGACGGAATCATTACCACGTGCCGGAATCACAACTCTGTACCTGGCTACTTACTTGACATTTTTCATTACATCATCTTTAAAGCAACTCATTTACCTATGTAACTTGCAGTAAGATGAACTATCCATATACCCAAGAGTTTGATACAGTAGTTATACATTTTTCTAACACGTGTTAAAATAAATACCTAATGAAATTTTAAAATATTTGTATAACACCCAAATAGAACCACTTGCACACTGCCATTGATGCATACATGCCCTTTTAGGAAACTCTAGATTAAATGTTCACAGTGGATGCATCCAGCTCTAAAATCTTCTTGGTTACTATTAAGTAATTTTCGTGCTGTTATTTAACTTTGGGTGCGTTTCTTTATATCATTTGCCTCCTTCAGGGCATAGGCTGTGGCTTACACAACTTGAGCAGCTAGCCCCTGGAAGAGTGCTCGGTAAATATTTAATTGTTCATTATAAATACATGCATACTTGCATACAAATATATCTGTCACCTATTAACCAGGCGGCCAACAAAAGTTTCTTTTCCTCCACGTCAGGGTCACCGTGTTCCTTGGGGGGTGGTCCGCTAAATGACGTGAAGAGTGTGGAGCTCTGGGCCGTGAGTGGGTGCTCAGGAAACGTTAGCTGCTCTGACCACCTCTCTTCTTCCTTGCTCTTTGTTAGTGTGGTGGTTTGTCCATGTGAAAGGTGAGCCTGCTTCCTAAGGAGTCCACAGCCCTGGCTATTCTTGGCTGGAGTAACTGTCCTCTTCAACATCAGCCCTAAAGGAGTTCATTCCCAGGTCTAGAAACACCTGATCTAAGACAGAAATTGCATTTCTAAGTGTTATCATTGAAGAGGTCTCAAGAAATTATCTGGTATTTACTGCAAGTTCATCAGCAAAAATTGAATGCACACCCACAGTTTCATGGGTTCAGAGCATGAGCAATCTCTCAGTGAACCAACATTTATTATGCACCTTCTTGAGCCCCTTCTGTATCAATAACCTTAGCAGATACAAATCAGACTGTCAGACTGTGATGAGATGGGTGGAATGTGAATGCCTCAAAAGCAAGGAATACGACTTATCATCTTTGTACCCCCCATGGCTCAGCAAAGCATACACGTATGGCAGTTATACATCAAATATTTGTTCCATAAATGAACAAATGAATGAATGAAGACAGAAGGCTAGCATTTAAAGAGCTTACAGTCTGTTTGAGAAGAAAGAAGGCACAGACAAATGAAGCATTAATTAACAATAAAGTTAACATTCCAAGACATAACACAGGCTATTAGTTAAATGAAGGGTGTCCTGTCACACACCCTCTCCCAAAACACCGAATGTAGACATCAGAACAAAAGGATGTGTGTTGGCCCCTCTTCTGTCCTCGTCTTTTTTGCTGACCAAGAACCGGCCAAGTTGTCAAGTGACTGATTTCTAAAGGCCACCGAGTTTATCGGCTCCTGAGGCTGAACAGGATATTATTTAATGTAATAAGTCACCTGGTGTTTATCCTCCCAAGCATTCTGCAGTCATCCCCAGGTGAACAGAGAAATGGCATGATGACTCTTTAAGAGCTATGAAATTAGGATATACACGAAGCTGGGAAGCTTTCATTAATGGTTTTGCAGGCTGTAAGTCAGGGTGACCCTTCACGAAGGGGCCTTAGTTTGGACATCCTGGGGAGAGGTGCTGGGCTTTCTATAGAGCTCTCTAGGATTCCAAACTGTCAGCATAAAAATAGCAACCTGAATCAATGTTCTCTATTATTCATTAGTTACTGAAATACTCTTCCCAAATACATACTTAACTAAAAGATCCCTTTTTCTGTAGGGTTTTCAACCATTTTTAGTGCATGAATCAGACCCTATATTTCAGTCTATTTCATTGAGCCCTGATGCCATCACCAGCCAAACCCTAATTAACTGGGAAGAGTGACATTTCCATTAAAATTCTTTTTGAAAAATGATTTATGGCCAACAAAAATTTCAAGCAGTGCAAAACTGCATGGAGTAGAAAGTGATTGTCCGCCAGCCTCTGGCGCCCCGCCTGCCAGTCCGTCCCATGGGGGCAGCCACCATCTATTTCCCAGGTGCCCTTCCAGGCACGTTATACAACTCTACAAGCATGTGTGCGTCTGGGCGCCCCCCTTTCCGACACAGCCTCTGTTCCTCAGAGAGACTAAACAAGATATCTGGGGGTCCATGGTAAATCAATACAGTTAGATTTACCTTTCCACTCAATAGTTGTACTGTATTGCATTGTATGCATATCCCAAAACTGACCCACCCCCCTCCTCACAGGCATATAGGTAGTTTCTAGTCTTTGGCTCCCGTGAATGTATTTTTGCACATACATATAAATAGAACTATAAATCAATATCTTAAAGTAGAATTCAGAGCCAAAGGACAGGTGAATTTTCACTCTGACAGACATTGTCAATTGGTGACACCGCGTTTGATGAGAACCGCCAGAAACAAGAGTGAAGACAGTATTTTATTTTAATTTTTAATGCCCCAGAAAAGCAGCATGTTTATTTATGAAACTCATTTGCCAACATCTTTCCCACCTCCATGCGTGCATGCACACACACACTATTATAAATCCATTGAAAATGTATGGACAACAGCTTACTAAATGAGGAACTTCCCAGAAGTTCCTTACCGCCAAATTGTATGAGTGTCGCAACAGGGTTAACTCACTAATGCCACACGTCCTCTGCTGTGGCCTTGCTGTGTTTACTACCTGTTGTGGCCCTAGTCATTTAGCAACACTGACCTATTTTTCTTTTGTAACCAAAGGTCAGTTTATGACCTTGCCCCTCCCTTCCTCCTCAGAAACACAAGCACGTCATTTCTTCTCACCACGGTTCCCTCACAAATGTAGCCAGTCTAAAATGTCAGATCAGGTGGATTGTGGCTGCATGATTGAAAAGGACCATGTACAATGGAACTTAGATTTATTTAATTTTCTGTTACCATGGGGGTAAGTTTGTGAATGAGAATCTTGTACTCTCTGTTCAGCTGCCACTTCCCACACTGACTTCTTATATTTCAAAAAAAAAAAAAAAAAGTGAAGAGACCCAGAATGTTCTCCAGTTTCTCTAGTGTTTACCCAACACACACTCTGCTACAACCCCCAGCTGGGACTCCTTTCCTATTTGCTCTTACAAAGTGAGAAGCCATGTGGCGGTTTTGTGTTTGTTTTGTAACCAACTGTAACCATTTTCTTTTCTCTGCCTCTGACCACAAACACAGAACCTTCCCGGTAACCACTGGAAGTGTGCACCTGACCAGGCTGAAATGGGATAAAGCCATCTTGGTTCTACTGGCGACAACCACTTAATTAAATTGTCTGCTTATATTTAGAATGAATTGTAAATTGAAGAAAATGACTTAGGCCCTTCTTCAAATACTTTTGAGCTCCATGGATCCATGAAATGACATCTGCACTATGAGAAGCTTCATTTTCACATTTACCTCAGAATCATTCTCACGGAGCCCGAGATTGTGGATTTTTTTTAAAGAGTTTTAAACATTGCAAGGAAGCAATTTCAATGTCATCATGTGGTGAACTGTTTAAGTTTCGTAGTATAGACAGCCCTGCTCTGTCAGAAAGCAATGGAAAAAATAAGACCTTCTGTATACAAGTAAAAGTAAAAGTAAAAAACCCACTGAATTATGTCAACACTTTGTTGGTAAAATTCTACACAAATTGGTCACCTGCCTGTGTGAGGTGTGCAAGTCAGTGCTGCTGCTCTTGGCCCTGCCAGATGGAGTTCCCAGAAAGCAGGACCCAGGGGACTTAGAAAAGGGAGTGAGAAGGGACAGCAGCAGGAGCCACCGCGTTACTGCAGGCCAGACTACAGAAACCTGGAAAGGAAAGCTCCAAATGGAATAAATTGACCCAATCCTTCCTCACGATGGCGAGGTTCCAAAATCAGTGAGAACAATTCCCACTTCTGGCACTTATGCCAAAGATATGAATGTATCTTTAACCATGAACTTTTCATTGAGTTGTATTTCCTTTTATTGAACAGGCATGTTTATGTGCCAGGCTTTCTGCTAGGTGCTATACAAAGACTTAAAAAGTTATCAGTTCTGCCCCATACTATGCCCTCACTGAATATTGTTGAGTGAATCAATCAGTGAACGCATGAATGAAGGACTAAAACTAACAATCCAATTAAGGGAGAAAACACAGGTAAGTAGGTGGAAGGTACAGAATACAGTGGTGTGAGTCACCAGTCTACTCAGGGTAGTCAGGAAAGGCCTTAGATTAGACTTAACAATTGGATGGTTAGTGGTCAGATAAAGGAGGGAGGAACAATGGGATCCTTAATGTAGGCAAGTGAAGGAGCACAGCGTGACCAAAGGCCTAGAGGAAAGGTCAGCGGACTATATAGCCCATGGACCAAATTGCGCCTACCACCTGTTTTTGTAAATAGTTTTATTTGAACATGGCCATGCCTATTCATTTCCGTTTTGCTTATGTTTGTTTTCATGCTGCAACCATATCACCGACTAGTTGTGACAGAGACGGTAAGATCCCCCAAATCTAAAATATTTGCTGTATATTTAGGGACCTACAGAAATGTCCCAACTGCTGGAACTTGGTTCTAAAAGGGGCTCAGTGAGAGATAGGACAGAAAGGTGAGTAGGGACCAAATCCTCAAGGTTCTTCTATACCATATTAAGAAATTTGGAGTTGATCCTTTAGGAAATGGGTAACAAGAGCAGCCTTGCATTCAGAAATGTCTCCCAGGTGTCGGGTCAGACAGGAGAGACGCAAGATTGCAGCAGGAGGCCAGCGCACTCCAATCCTCACATCTTGGAGAAAAACCTCGGTTCTGACAGTTTAATGTTGGTTGGTCATTATGCATCTGGCTACGTGCTTGGGAAACAGAAGCTGGTACACAGAGACAATCAATGTTCACCGAATAAAGGAATTACGGAAGGAATAAAGACAATATTTTAATAGCACCCTTATTAAAAGGTTTCCTGAGCAGGCTGCCTTGGTTATGAAACAATGAGATCAGCTCGCCCCTGGCCTCCAGTTTCCCACTAACGCGCACTGAGAGCCAGGTATGGGGAGGTTAATGCTGGAACATAAGCCGGAGGGAGATTCCTTCCCTTCATGTCAGTGCCCTCGTCATCATCAAACACTGGCCGCTGCCAGACACGACTGGCCGCTGCCAGACACCACATGTGTCTATTCCATGCCCTGTGGCCTAGTGGGAGGGAGGGGACGAAAGGTGGCACTGCGATAGCTGTCGTAAAAATAAGAATATCACTCGTCTCCACCTGGCATCTTCCATTGGAAGATCTTGAATCAGTTTTTTTTTTTCTTTCATGTAGCTATTATTTCCATTTCATTTCCGCTAAAGGAAAAGCCAAACAATAAAGAGAGGTTGTGATTGGCCCAAGGTCACTGAGAAGAGCAGTTTTTCAAAGATGAGAAAGATTTCAAGATATGTAAACTCCAGTTTCCTTCCCAGCCTAAAATGGACCAGGTCCATGACTCACTAAGAAACACAGCATTATCTGAGCTCAGTGTCTCCCAAGAATGAGTCTTGCTGGAGGGAACTAGGGCTTGAGGACCTGTGTCACAGTATGTTTTTAGTAGTCACACATGGTCCCTGCCTGTCAAAGGTCCCTACCACCAAACTCCAGCATGGGCCAAGGAGGGCCCCCTGGAAGGTCCAGCTTATGGAAGTAGATGGATCTGGCATGGGGGTGTCTGTCCTTTCGGCCACTTCCTGTGAAGTCCAGGCCTCCCCGTTCCTTTATTCATCAGAAGCCTATTCCTGGGGCGGCCGCAGGTTCCAATTGGTCTGTAATGATACTGGTATTCACCCAGTGTAATTACTAATATATCCCCCTTTTACTCCAAAAATGCCCCAGTGTGGATCATAAATTAATTGTGTGGTCACTCTAGCTCTGACAAGTCAAGAGGCTTCTACACACCCAAACAAAGGGCCTTTCTCTAACCCTAATTATTCTATCGCATTTCCATTTCCTAGATCCAGAATCTTGAACTCACAATAAACTGAAATGTTCAATCAGTTCAGAGATCTTTTCTGACTGGCCATCTAATTTCTGCCCATGTTTCTGGGACCAGAGTCTACCAACAGCCCATATAACAGTTAATTATTCTCTGTTGGAAAATCACTTTCATACTGTATGCCACAATCTGCCTTTCCATGTCTTATATGTTGATCTTCATTTTATTCTCAAGAAGCTGACAAATTAATTGTCCTTTCTCTTCCATAGGAGAGCCCCCAAAAGACCTCTTTGTCCATCCCAACCATCCCCAATATCAGGTACAAGTTCTGGCAGAGTTTTTAGGAATGTGGCTTCAGAGTCAGACATACCTAGATTCAAGTCTGAGCTGTCACTCACTAGCGAGGTGACCATTGGCAAACACTTAAAACCTCTAATTTCACTTTCCTTGTCTATAAATGTTGAACAAATATTAATTATATGAGCTAAGCACTGCTATTTATCTAGCCAATATTCATCCCTCCTTTCTTTCTTCCTGCTGAAACACTCTCGGATTACCAAACTCCCTTGCAGCTAGATGTCAGCATGTCACGCGGCTCTGGACGATGAGCTGCAATGGGGGCACCAGCTGGAGTTTCTGAGAAAGTTGGTTGGAGGGAGCACATCCACTTGCATTCCACTGTTTCATTTTTGTCACTTAGACTTCGCTCTTCTGCCTTTTGGGAAAAGTAGATGCGGTGCATGAAGTAGAGCAGCCACGTTGCAAACATGAGGAAGAAAGCCCCAGAGAAGGAACCTGGGCTCTTGATAGCATCATGGGGCCCCTTAATCCCCTTAAAGTACTTGCTACTGGATTTTTTATCTCGTGAGAAAAATAAACCTCTCATTTGATTACACCATTGAAGTAAGATTTCTGCTTTTTTGCAGTCATACAAATATAAAATAACACATACTTCAGTGGGTTTTTGTCCATATAAAATGAACATACTACATTGCCCAGCACATGGCAAATACACAGTGATGGTTTGAGAGTCTCATCGTCATGATTATTATCATGATTAGTCATTGCCTTGGGCCTTAGAGACAGGGGTAAGAACGTGTGGCTCTGGCAACGCTGCTGACTTCCAAGCAGCAACAGTACAAAAGCGTTGTCATCTCTCAAGCACAAAGAAAAGTTAGTTGCAAATGTCTGGACAAGAGATGTCCCTGTTAACAGCTAAAGAAGCCAGTTCTTCAAAGTACCTTTCAGACCCCAGAAGCTCAGAGAAATAAAATCTCACCTTGGGGCAAGCCCTTTCTGTCTTACAAGCCTTGCTGGTTTCTTCCTGGGCGGGGAGTCCGGCCATGGTACATAGCGTGTCTCCTGGAAGTTCAGGCTTCTCTGAATGCAAGGAAAACACAACACTAAAAATGTCATTATTTCACAGAAACACAGTGTTTGCTGAGAAATCAAAACCATGCCTAAAACCGGCTGACCACAGGGGCACCTGTTCGGATGCAGCACTGGGAAATGTAATTACCTTTCTACAACCTAAGTGAACCTCCTGCCAAGATCAGACACTGATGGGACTAGCCAGACATTCTTACATGGAGTCCACCAAGCCAGAGATTCATCCAGCCCCACCCACCCTCAGTCCAAGCCTTCAGATACAGAGAATGGAGGGGGTGGGAACCCCACCTGTGGGTCTTGGATTCAAACAGACCTAGGGTTCAAATCCCAGTGAACCACTTACAAGCCGAGTAACTTTGGGCCATGTTCCCTCTCTGAGCTGCAATAGTCACATCTGTAAAGTGGGAATAAGAATGTCCATTTCACAGGGTGCAGGGAATAGAAGGAGACAGTGTGTCACAGCTGCGCACAGAGTTGTCACGCCTTTCCTTTCCCTTGCTGTCTGCAGGACAGCCCGGGCTGCCTTGCTTGACCCTCCCCAAGCCCAAGGACGGAACCCAGTTCAGATCCCTGCCACTGAGGGCAGCTCGCTGCCTTCTGCCCTGTGTGTCATCATCTAAATTTTCGGACTGCAATGGGAGAGCCAAATTCTTCCCCGAAGCTGAAGTCATAAAGCACAAAAAGACAAAGCTCTGCTTTCAGAGAGCAGGTTTGGTCGGCTGTGAGTGAAGCCACCTCTCTGTGGCCAACCCATCCTGGGTGTGGGTTCCCCAGGAAACCCAGCAGGCCCCACCACCCACCACCACCACATGTCAGACCTGGACAAGCAGCTAAGGAGTCAGGAGCTACTTCATCTAGTCTCTCTGTCCTCTGGACACGGCACGCTCAGACCCCACAGCCTCAAGTAGGATGGAACATGACAGTCACAAGACCCACACCTCAAGCCATGAAGCATACTTTTGTTACTACATCACCTGGCAGGTGTCCTTGGCAGCTGATTCCACAGCTATGGTGGTGCATGCAGCATTCCGCTCACCTCCACATCGCGTCGGAGCTGCCGCTGATACTCTCCCCACTTTTCTTTTAACCATTGGCTTATGAGGGACATTCTCAAATAGGACTGTGCGTACTGAGACTGGCTAGAAATTTACACATGCATTTCTCTGCAAATCCGTAAGCTAGCAACATAAAACCATGCACAAACCAGAAATTCAGGGACCATATATAATGCTCAATACAAAAGTGTTTTTTACAGGGAATAAAAACAGATGAACTAGCAACAGCAAAGAGAAAGCATTAACTGTATTCCAGGCTCTGTGCTGAGCACTTCACTTTCCACTATTATTATCTGTCTTCATTTCAAAAATGGAAAAACTCAGGCTTCTCAGTGTAACCTAGATATTAACCTCTTGTAAATTTTAGATGTCATGAAAACCTTTTCTCATTCCATCATTTTTTGTTAGCTTTGCTAATTTTGTCCGTCCTCTAAAAGAACTTTTTAATTTTTTAAATGTAGTCAACTTTACATTTTCGACTTCTAGTTTGCATTTTGATGGTCTTCAACACTTCCGGTATCTGCTATTAGCTGTATCACGTTACTTTCACGCTGGGGTTCGCCTTTGTATATGCCTGAGATAAGCATTCAGTTAGCAGGTTTTAGGCCACCTCCCTTCCTCCACTGATGTATGGTGCCATGTTTATCTCAGAACAGGTTCCAGGGTAGACTCAGGTCTGTCTCTGACTCTGTGCTTCCCCGTGGGTTTCCGTGACTGCTCCTGCGCCAGCTCCACACTGGGTCTTTCTGGGACGGTGAGTCCCTCCTCTTTGCTCTTCCTTTTCAAAACTGGCCTAAGCATCATGGACGTGTATTCCTCTGAGTTAACACGGAACGAGCGTGTTGACATCCTCAAAATACCTTGCCATAATTCAACTTCAAATTTACAGGTTCACTTTAAGGGAAACTAACATGTCAAAATGAGATGCATCTTTTCATTTTTTCAGCTCTTGTTTTAAAGTTTTCTCAGAAAAGGCTGTGTTCAGTTATTTTCCTAGCTACTTTGTAGTTTAAGAATGGTATCTTACTTTCTATTGTGTTTCCCTAGATGGTTTTGCTAAAGCCGATGGACACTAATCATTTTTTGAAGCTGATCAGGTGTTCGCCATCCTTGCTAAAGTCTCTTATTTCAGTTTGTTGATTAAATCTGCTCATCCAACCCTTACATCTTTTTTTTTTCTTTTTTCTTCTCTTCCTGTATTGGCCAGAAACTCCATTAGGTAAAACAATGAACAGGTCACTGTTATTAAACAGGAGCAGTAAAAACAAAATACGTCTAAGTTTTCTTCTAAAATCACATTGTATGGCTCTGCACAATTTTCTAACAATGTCCCTACCTATCACACCACTTGAATTTGACAAGCACCCCAAGGAAGGAGGGAGGACGAGTATGGGCCCACCTTGCCGATGAGACTCAGTGCCCCTGGGTTTTGGGGTCACGTAACCAGGAAGGAACAAAAGTCACATTCAGGTCTTTTAAGCTTCAAATTCTGTCACTGCAGCAGGCTAACTTGGTATCTAGTCAAAATATGTAAAACTATATGATTTAATCCAGTAATACATAAAGTGGCCTTTCATTTAAATCTCACGCCATCTTCAAAAGGTGGCCTGATAGAATTCTATTATTTTCAGAGGAAGCTATGCTAGCTGACATTAAAGGTTCTAAACTTGTTAAAGGTTTTAAGAGCCATTTGTCTGGAGCAATTGGGGCTGTAATGCTATTAAGAATTTGGGTCCTTACAACGGGAAAAGAGTGAGTTCATTTGGTCAGTTGAGGTAAACAAGTCGGCCTATGAGGCAGAGCAGAATCTGGCAGAAATATTAATCAGGCTGATTTTACTAATATTGCAATGCAGCTACAGCTTTCATTTCGTTGGGCTCATTTAAACATTTAAAACTGCAGTAAAAATAATATTGCCATTTTCACTGTCCAGAAGGAAAAACTAAGAAAGTCAATTTCTCTGTGCAAAAATAGCCCACTGGGAAGTGACAGGCCCGAGAACAGAACTCACAAAGCAAGCTCGAGCTTGGTCTGCCAGCCCTCTGCAACGCAGCCTCAGGACTCCCCCGTGGAAGTCAGTGCCTCTTCAATGTGTGGAATGGTGCCTACACGCACACACACACAAACACACACACACGAGCCGATGATTTCCTCAGTCCCTCTGAAAGACTAGCTATCAGGAGTCGGGAAGTGCATTCATTTCTGACAATGAAGGTATTTTTCTCCTCCGTCCTCAGATTCCCACGTAGGGAACGTGTGAGAGAATGCACCTCTCCCCAGACTGATGTTACCAGAAATGTATACAGTGAGCTGACTTTTGAAGGGGTGCCCGGTGAAAAAGAGCAAGAAAACACACATAAATATAAAAAGGTCCTCAAAGAAGAAGAATTGAAGTTTATCAGAAGAGGAAACCAGAAAACTGGAGTTTTTTTTTAAATGTAGCATTGCAAACAGGGCGATGAAACACAATACTGTAACCAAGCAGAAAGCTTACATAACTGAGAACAAAATGAGGGGAGAGGAATTCCTCCAAACACAGCATATTGGTTAAAACCACTGATATCCATTGAAATGGCTCATGCTCCATAAGGAAATTAACTGTGAGCTAGGTAGCAAAAATCTTGTTTTCATGGGAAATAAGTATTGTCAGAAAGAATAATGGATTCTATTTTAAATCCTCAAGATTATAAAATTGAGCTTATAGCAAAGGAAGGGGAAAATCTGGCTCCAAAATGAAATAAGCTTTGAGGTAGTGATTTCCATCTAATCTCTTCTTATCAGCAAAAGGGGGAGAAAATCATCTTAACTGAAACTAATAGTTTTCTGTGGCAGAATATACCCTGATAGCTAAGAATGCCATGGCTGTCTGCGTGGAACAAATTTCCTTTTAAAAAGATGCCCATGCTTGTGAACACATGAACTGTGTGAACTGTACTAGTTTATACTTGGCCAGCGCTTGTCCCTACACCTGTTCATTTGAGCATTAGATCCAAGCACTTGTAAAGCAAATGGATGTATCTGTACAGAGGTGGGTAAAAATAAACTGAACTATTCTTATAACATTATCAAAGCGATCTGACTAAGTAGAAGATTGAGTTTCATGGCATAAAGTAGTCAAATTAGATGTTTCCTCACGTTTTATGGCTGGTTTGTCTTATTCACCGTGAATAAAATAGCTGACCTCCATTCCCAGAGAATGAGTAGCAACTAAATTTGATGCTGTTTGCTCAGGGACTCAAACTCTGGTTTCACTGCCTCTGAGGCACCGCTTCTGAATGTGCCTGTCACTCAGAGGTGTGATACAGTGCTTGCCACTCAGCAGGGGAGGGATATTCAACCCAGTCGGCACTGTATTAGCCCTGTGGGGTAACCGTGGTGTGTCAGTGTTGGTCAGTTCTTTGGAAATAAAGTTCAGGTAGAAGATGGATAAGTTACTATCTTTTGGAGTGAGCTTAAAATATATAAAATCTCCATAATAAGAATTTCCCAAGAACAACTAATTACCAGAGGAGCCAGTAGTATCATTGCCCAGCTCACTCATTACACTTTAGCCATACTAACAAAGGGTTCCTTGAAAAATCCAGGTGTGGTTGACGAAGCCATTTTTTACAAGTTTTCACAGTTTCCAATATTAAATTATTCACCCACATCCTGTGTTATGTGTGACTCTGAAGTACTATTCACTATGGGTAAAATATTTTCTCACCCCACGTATTTTGGGTTTGACCATACAGCTTGCTTTAGCCAATGAAATATTCCTGAACATGCCATGAGGCCTTAAATGCACTCATGTGATTTAAATTCAGCTTCTGTGCTCCCTGCCATGTGCTGTGAAAGCAGCATGTTCTAGGAAGTCACCCATCAGAAGGGGATGAGCAACATGTGAGGGGACCCGAACCCTGGAGTCCTGCCAAGCTGCAGCTGACCCACAGACCCGTGCAGGGGAAATGTTGTTTCAAGCCAGAACTGTGGACGGTTGGTTATGCCAGAACATTGTAGCAACATGTCATCTCAGCGCCTTAGCACATACTGTTCCCTCTACCAGGAATACTTTTCCATGCCTACTCTTCACCCAGTTAACTCCTACTTGCCCTTCATATTGTAATTTAAATGTCTTGAACATAGACAGATGTTGAAGACCAGATTAAATCCTCTTCCACAACCTATTTCCCCTTTCATAAGATTTATCACATTAATAGTTACTTGCTCCACGTCATCTGACTAGAATGTAAGCTTCTTTGAGGGATGGGACCACTGCATCTTGTTCATTGGTATATTCGCAGCTCAAAGCACATGGTAGCTTGCACTGAGTGAACTTAATACAACTTAAGTAATTTTTTTAAAGACATGTGGATCTGCTACTTATGGTTGAGTAAGAAACCTAACTTTTGGGGGTCAGTTTTCAGCAACTATAAAATGGACACAGTAATGCCTATCTCTTAAGGTAGTATGATTAAATAATTAACCTAAAAATTTAACATTTCATGTAGCTGACACATAGGCATTTGGTAACCTATAGTTTTGATTATAAGAAAGAAATACACCTCCCCCTTGTCTTAAAGGTGATTTGTTATAAAATGATGTTTTGGCAAAAAAGAAAACATTGCACTGTGTCACTATTAATGATTGATTGTTTAATGTAGATATTGCAAAATATCAAGCATATTGACCATGATGTGAGTACATTTTAGAAGCAATTTAAGATTCATCTAAGAAGAAATAGGTTTGCAATTGATACTTGGTTTATTTGAAACATTTGTCACTGACACCATCTTTTTAAAAATGAAAGAAATTTATCCTTCCTATTAAAAAATTTTCATACTTAATTCACTTTTTAGAGTTGGCATTTTTTTTTTCAAAAGAATATTCTTCATTCCCACAGTAGCTTTTGTAGCAATAAGGTTTTATTTCATTTAAATCAGTATTTTTCCAAAAACAACTGTGGGAAATCCATCCATAATAGAAAGTTAGAAAACACTTCTAAATACAAAAAATAAAAGATTATTTATGTAACCCCACAGCGCCCAAAGATAGCCACTGTATATCCTTGAAATATTTCTTATTCAAATGCACATTTTCTTTTTTAAATATATTTTATTGATCATGCTATTATAGTTGTCCCATTTCCCCCCTTCATTCCTCTTCACCCTGCACACCCTCTCCCACCCACATTCCCCCCCTTTAGTTCATGTCCATGTGTCATAAGTTCTTTAGCTTCTACATTTCCCATACTATTCTTGCCCTCCCCCTGTCTATTTTCTACCTACCATCTATGCTACTTATTCTCTATACTTTTCCCTCTCTTTCCCCCTCCCACTCCCTTGTTGCTAACCCTCCATGTGATCTGCATTTCTGTGGTTCTGTTCCTATTCTAGTTATTTGTTTAGTTTCTTTTGTTTTTCTTTTAGGTGTGGTTGCTAATAATTGTGAGTTGGCTGTCATTTTACTGCACATGTTTTTTTATCTTCTTTTTCTTAGGTAAGTCCCTTTAACATTTCATGAAATAAGAGCTTGGTGATGATGAACTCCCTTAACATGACCTTATCTGAGAAGCACTTTATCTGCCTTCCATTCTAAATGAAAGCTTTGCTGGATAGAGCAATCTGGGATGTAGGTCCTTGCCTTTCGTGACTTGGAATACTTCTTCCCAGCCCCTTCTTGCCTGCAAGGTCTCTTTTGAGAAATCAGCTGACAGTCTGATGGGAACTCCTTTGTAGGTTACTATCTCCTTATCTCTTGCTGCTTCTAGTATTCTCTCCTTCATTTTTATCTTGGCTAATGTAATTATGATGTGCCTTGGTATGTTCCTCTTTGGGTCCAACTTCTTTGGGACTCTCTGAGCTTCCTGGACTTCCTGGAAGTCCATTTCCTTTGCCAGAATGGGGAAGTTCTCCTTTATTATTTGTTCAAATAACTTTTCCACTTGTTGCTCTTCCTCTTCTCCTTCTGGTACCCCTATAATCCGGATGTTGGAATGTTTAAAGATGTCCTGGAGGTTCCTAAGCCTCTCCTCATTTTTTTAAATTCTTATTTGTTCATTCTTTTCTGTGTGATTGTTTCTTTCTTCCTTCTGGTCCACTCCATTGATGTGAGACCCAGATTTCTTTCCATCACTATTGGTTCCCTGTCTATTTTTCTTCATTTCACTTATTGTAGCCTTCATTTTTTCATCTAATTTGTGACCAAAATCAACCAATTCTGTGAGCATCCTGATCACCAGTGTTTTGAACTGTGCATCTGATAGGTTGGCTTTCTCTCGGTCACTTAAACAGGTGGGTTCTGGGGTTTTCATTCGGTCTTCTGTTTGAGCCATCTTTTTTTTTTTTTTTTTTGGTCTGGTTGCACCTATTACAGTGAGGGGCGGAGCCTTAGGTATTCACCAGGACTGGGCACCCCAGTTACTGGGTTGTGACTCTGTATGTGGGGGCGGGGTCGAGAGGGAACAATGGCGCTTGGTCCATTCTCTGTGAGACCTCAGTCCCTTCTCCTGCTTCCCCCAAGGAAACTGGGCCCCTCTGGTGCCAATTCCCATGTGGTTGGGCTTGTGCACACTGTGGGACTCTCCAAGGACCTCTCCTGTGAGGCTGGGTATCTCTCTGTGTGCCTCAACTCCCACAGGTGTCCTGAATCAGTGCCCCAAGGCTCTATTTCCCAGCACTGGGATCCTGGGTTGTGCACAGTACCTTGCCTCACAATCGCCACTTCACTGGGTCTACCAGTTGCCACCCCTCAGCCAGGTCTGCCAGCTGCCGCTTGTACACTCAGGGTCCACCCGCTGCAGTCTTGCGTGCCCTGGATGCCTTATATGCCCCCAGATGCCTTATGCACCCAGTCCCAATGTTCTCTGCTCTCCAGTCCATGACCTGCGCCCAGCTGCCCGACTCTGCCCCTCCTACTGGTCTGGATGAACGGGTCTATTTCAACTTCTTGGTTGTCCGACTTCCATTCAGATCAATTTTCTGTCAGTTCTGGTTGTTATTCTATTTCTAAGCTGTTGTTGTCCCTATCTTGGTTGTGCGAGGAGGCACAGTGCGTCCACCTATGCCTCCATCTTGGCTGGAAGTCCCCCAAATGCACATTTTCTTAAATAATGATAAAATTATGTTGTGCGTCACCCTTTTGGGGGTTGCTTTTTCACTTTATTATCATGACCATCATTCTATGACAATAAATATTTAACTATATCTTTTTACTAATGGCCTTCCATTGTGTAGACATAGCATTATTTCCTACGGCAATCTCTGTTGTGGGAAATTTAGTATACTTCATGTTTGCTTTTTCCTTTGGAGCCCTTATCAGCAATGTTTCCATGAATGAATAAAGAGATACAATGAGTCACTCAACACATTTAGAAAACAGTAGCCAGTTACTGGTACCTTATAGTTCAGAGTACAATACATCATTACCCTGATCACAGCCTGTCTCTTTCCTTACATTTTTTACTGAGTCTGGGACCATGTTTGGAAGCTGGCCATGGTGAAGTGGAAGGACTTCCACTTCTGGTCTCAAGAATGAATGCAAAGCAGGATCTATAAATTAACACATGATCAAAAATACCATAACAAAAAGTGGGCCCACACTTTGGGAAAAAAGAAGTGCTTGTCAAAACAAATATGGACACTGCAGCTGCAAATAGTGAGAGCAAAGTGGCCTATGTGTTTTGTTTCATTTTGTGTTGGCTGGCATGACAGGTGCTGCCGTCCTCATCACACAGATAAAGGGGCCGAGGCACAGAAAGGCTGCTTGGAGCAGCCAAGCCCCACGAGTAAGTGGTACAACCGGGGTCTGAGCCCACGTGTGCTGGCACTCTGAGAAGTACTCTTTCCACGCTTCCATCATTCTCCGTAACACTCAGAATGATTCAGAATAGGGAACAGAACACAGCATGGCAGGGAGGTTAGTGGAAACATAACTCTCCTGAGAGATAGTACGGAGACATCTGTTAGCTTCTTAGCATGGGTCTAACATCCTCAGTGAAAGGATAATAAATATGCTTTTCCATCTCTCTAGGGCAGCGTGAACATTACTGCTTAATTAGAAAATTGTCTCTTAAAGAGCTTTGATATTCTCAAAGGAAAGTTGCTGCTGAAAAGTGAAAATATTTTCTTTGCTTCTACTGTGCAGTGGGGGAAAAGAGATTTGGCTCAGGTAAAGGAATTAGTCAGAGGCGCACATAACTGCTTGACTAATATAATGTTAGGACGGAGAAATTCTGAGTCTTTTGCACTTAATGTACACCTTACAATACAGTGAAAATCTTCTTAGTCAACACAGTAAATGTTGCTAATTAATGGGATAATCAGAAATGTCAGGGGGGAAATATGCTTATGTTGTGAACACAGTATTTTAACTCAAGTGTAGAGTATTTGCCATCTGGTGGAAGGTCGTGCATGGCCTTTCCCCTCACTGTGAGTTCACTGTGAAGGGTCCAAAGCTGTAGTTTTGTTTTGTTTTTTTACCTAAACCACACCCATAAGTTCCCATTGTTTACTTCAACTTTTTCTTTCTTTGTAGTGGATGAGAACTGAAACACACTCAAGCAAAATACTGTAAATTTTATTATCTTTTTCTGTCTTTTCTCATCATCTAATTTGAAATTATTGAAACTTTGCAAAACATTCTATTTTAATTTCATTGTAATAATTCTCTTTGTGTGTCTCTCTTCAGACTCATATTTCATTAGTTAATGTAATAGTAAAGTAAACTGCATAATTTTAAGAACAAGTGAAGCTGGCACAAGTGTGTCAGGAAACAGTCTGACTCTCAGGGAGCCTGAAGCTCGCCCACGGGGCGGGAGGGGGCGGGGCTGTGCGGCCTTTGGCAGCCTGGCTCGGCTCCCTAGGATCACAGAGATCAGAGAGCACGGGTTCCTCCTGCAAGTCACCGAAGTGAAAGCTGCTTGAAAGAGTTCCCATCATAGTTTTTGTGTGTTAATTGTTAATAGTAAGCAGTGTCTTCATGGACCATGCTTGATATCAGTCTCAGGTAGGGGTTTAAATTATATCTACAATATCGTATTTATACGTAAAGTTTTAACACCTCACTCCCTTACTCCAGTAAACGCTCAGAATCGGTAAATTTGCTGCTTCGGGCAATACATCTGGGTTCACATCATTCTGCTCGTACGTCCCTAGGACACCCAGTGTCTCACCAGGGCAGCCTCCTGAAACGGGAAGAAAGGGCTAGATAAACAAATTGAATTGCAACTTTTCTTCTAAGCGCTTACAAACATCGAAAGAGTTCTTATGAATTATTTCTTATTTTCTGTTTTGATGACTGGAAGGTGCATCCTGTGAGAGGTAGGGCCTCAGCTGTCTCCCCCACTGTGTACCCTTGGCACCGCCAGGCTAGCGCCAGCACGGACAAGCATCACCGTAAATGTTGGTAAATGAATGACACGACATCTCCTGCACGAACTTAATTTCACTTAAGAACTAGCTTTTTTTCTTCCTTTCTAAAATAAAATTTTTCACTGTTAGGAGTTTTTTAGTAACTTGGCAAAAATACAGCCTGCAGAAAGCTAGATTCTAATCTTGTGTAAATCAGATCAGAAAATTACTTCTGCTGCAGAAAGTGAAAGGGGCATAGTACCCTGACCCAAACTACACAACAGCTCCACGACTTATGTATGTCCAGGGACCTGACTCAGTTGTCCAGACTCCGCCTTAACAAACGATCTTGTAGAGCCAGCTTCCTGACTAAAGGCAAAAACATACTTACACGTTAACCTAAGCCCCAAGCCAGACCCTTCGTGTCAGCTCTCATGGCACCTGAGTCCAGGGATGTTGTCAGAACATCTAACACAGGCCATGACAGAATTGCTGAAAGATGAAGACATTTTTTTAAAAACAGATTTTCTGTCTGCTCCTTAAAACTTTGTCTTGCTTTATTTAAGTGTATGTTTTGTTTGGGTACACTTAGATTTGTTACTGGGAAGAGCGGAAGAAACGATGAAAGAAAACTTTTGTTAGAATAGCTAAGTGAGCCACCCACAGACGACTGGATAAGGAAGATATGGTACAAATATACGATGGAATACTTACTCAGCTATCAAAAGGATACAATTTTGTCATTTGTGACAACATGGATCGATCTTGAGGGTGTCATACTAAGCAAAATAAGTCAGAAGGAAAAGGACAAAAACCATATGATTTCACTCAGGTGGGATATAAAACAAAGAAAGTAACAAAAAAACTAAGAAAATAAACAGTAAACAAACTCAGATACAAACAACAGAATGATGTTTACCGAAGGGGGTAGGGGGGAGGAGGGCAAGTTGGGTAAAGCAGATCAAATACTTTAAAAAATAGATTAATGAAGAAACCAGTTATACGTGGAAAGAAAAACTCAGTATTAAGAGATAGAAGGAAGCAATAGAAGTTTCCTCAGGTGAAAGAAAACTTAAAGAAACATCCGGTTGGAGAACTATTTTTGTTTGGTCAAGTAAAGAGGTGGCCAAGAGGTCACGCTGGCCCCCACAGAGTGAGCATTGCCACAACCTGCCTTCGAGCGTCACCTTTCAAACGCCATCCCAAGCCGAAACCACAGGTTTTACATCAAATCTCTGCACCTTCCTTCACACTCGGTCATTCAAACCACTGAAAATTACCTTTAAATTGTCTTACAGTTCAGCCCTTTTTCTCCATTCTATTGATACTGGCTCGGGCTCCGGTCCTCACAGCAGCGGGCTGGACACCAGCTCCGAATGGTGCACTTGCCAGTGGTCTGTCCCTGTGCCGACGGCCCCCTGGCTGCCCCCAGCCCATCCCACACAACTGCTTCAACGAACCCATTAAGTGTACACACGGCTCAGCTCGCCTCTGAAGTCTCATCTCTGTCAGTCCCCTCACAACACACACCCTCATGATTCAGGCACAATTAGAAAATTATGGGCTAGAGTCTGAGACTCAGTGGAACCATCTAAAACAACCAAAAATTTGTAAGTACAGTACTTATTTACTCCTAATTGCTCCTGTATGAATATTGTGGTACACCGCCTAATTCCCCCCACTGCCCTTCCTGTCCCTTCAGGATCTTGAGGTTCATTCCCACAGGTGCAGGCGGTGCCGGTTCACAGCTGACTCCCTGTCTGCAAAGGAGCCACCTCACCCGCCTCACTTCACCAGCAGCCCACACGCAATGACTAACAGAAACAGGGCACGAAAGCCCAGACTCTCTTCCTCGATGACGGATAACACTGAAGGGTGGTCCCAGTCACTGAGCTTCCAGTGGGTTAGGCTGCATCCTCTATTGCTGCTATATTATAGTTTAACTGCTCCCCTCGCTTTCAGGGAACACTTCCCAACAAAACTCCAGCATGCAAATCTCAGCCCCAAGTCTCTCTAGGAAGCTGCACCAAAAGCAGTTTATCTATTTAAACTGTATTTAAAATATTACTATTTTATATATTGACTTGACTTTTAATTCATGTTCATGCTGGACCATTTAAACTTTTAAAAATATTGTTTCACTGGAAGGTTAATTGAATGGGAAAAACATCTCTCTCTATATTTTTTAAATCTCTTCCTTCTTATCCATCTCCATTACTGGGTACGGCTTAAAACACTGGAGCCAGAGCTCTGTTTGAAACCTGACTCTGTCATTTCCCAGCTGTATAACTTTGGTGGTTGCAGAACCCCTCTTTATCACAGATTTCTCCACTGTAAGGTGGGGATAATGATAATAATAATGTCACTCAATGGTTTGTTGCAAACACTAAATGAGTTATCATATTTAAAGAATTAAGAATGGTGCCTTGCCAAAAATGAGTGCTTAATTTCATCAGGGTAACACTAGCTTCTATGATAAATAGCTCTAATATTGTCCAGTGGCTCAGACACTGCAGATATTTCTTCCAAGGTGTTCATAGTCAGTTGGAACTTTTCTCTACGTGGCTTCATAAGAATCCAGGTTAGTGAGTTCCCAGTTATCTGCAGTACACAGCTTCTCTATTGCAATCGTCCAGAAGGAAAGAATAGAGAGCAGCATGTGGAGGAAATTTCCATGGGTCAGGCCCAGAATTGGAGCTCATTATATCTGCTCACATTCCATTGACGAGAACATAATCATATAGCACACCTAAACTGCAAAGGACCTTGGGAAATGTAGTCCGGGAATCATATTTTAATAACTAAATCACTGTGAAACAAGTTTTGCTGAATTAATAATTGTTATTATCATTATCGTTATTAGCAATGTTCTAGCCTGGGTTTTTATCTGTACTCACCCGGAGTGTCACAAGTCTCCTTGCCTCCCAACTGCTCCACCCACCCAAACCCGTTCTCCACACCAAATCAGAGCTAGTCTCTGAAATCCAAGTCTGCTCATGTCTGCTATCTCCCAACTGCCAGGTTAATACCCTTCTGTGACTCCCTGTTGCCTCAGGATCCAGCCGAAAGCCCTGCAGTTCCCCCATGACTCAGTCACCCCACATCCCTTTGGTCTCACCTCCCTCTGGTCGCTCCCCACCTTGCAGCTGGCATTTGTGATTGGACGCTGTTGATAACGCCAGTGAATGAGGCAGACATGACCTTAACCTACAGAGTTTACACATCAATGAGGTAACCAAGAGACAACTAAACAAATAAATAGGCAATATTAAGGAGTATGGTGAAGGAAAGTAAAGGGCAAGGAAATTGAGAATGGTGAGGGAACTAAACAAACAAACAAATAAATAAATAATACCTTAAGTTTTACCGGGAAGTAACAGTCACTCCACAGAGACACTCAATGGGCTTGATCTTAGCTATGACTACACACACCCTCGAGATTTCATGTTATAAAAGAATTCTTATCATTGACCTATATTTGTGTTCCTTTGAACTTCATTAATGACTGCTACTCAGGGAAGTAATATAGAGCACTAAGGATTGCCTAATGGCTTTTTGTGTGAGATGTTAAGAGGATAATATAATTGATTATTGTCCCAGTAGGGAGCAAGAGTACAAAGGGCTCAATTTTCTTTCCACGACTTTCTTTGCAGGAAAATTCAACATAAAAATATTTAATAAAATTAGGTTTTATTCAAGTATAGAAAACAATAAAACTGTTGTTTTTAAAAATTACCTTAACAATGTTATTGTCACCTTGTGTGGCTTTATGCCATTAAAATTGTGACAATTTGTTACAACAGTGATAAGAAACTGTTACAATACATCCACCCCTAACTTAGTGAGGACTAAGGTGAAAATGGGTAATGGAGCAAATTAGCATATTCTGCCACAATGTTTTCCTTTAAAAAAATCCAAATATGCATTCCCAACAAAATACATATTGTGTATTACTAGAAATTCTGTCTCACTAGGTTAATTGTGTCTTATTAGAAGTCTTTGGTTGCAAAAATAAAAACTCGATCTCACTTCTACATAACTTAAGGCTAAGCAAAGAGGAAGAGAGGTTGTATTGACAATGTCTTTGAATGGCTCGCCCCATTAAAGAAGTAAAGGATGAACTGCACACCCCTAAGGCCTGTAACCAAAAACGTGTCAAGTATCAGCCTTCCTGCCCCAGCGCTCTCTTGCTCTCTCTCCCTGCTCCCCTCCCTCTTCCTCCCTCTCCCTCTCTTCCTTCTGCTTTTTTCTAATTCAGCTCATTCTCTTCCACTGAAGATGGACTTTATTCATATGATGAGAATTAAGGAAGTGGACATCTCTGGGCATTCAGTATAACTTAAGGACTTTCACCTGATTATTCATTCACTGCTATGTGCTTACTGAGCCTCTAACGTGTGCCGTGCCAGGCCAGTGAACAAGACAGACAAGTTCCTGACCTCATTCTGGTAGCTGACGCAGATAATAAACAAGCACATCAACAAGATCCTTAGAAACCGTAACAGGTATGAGAGTGCACATGAGCGAGCATGAAATACAGAGTAACGAGGGAGGTCACTCTAGAGTGGGTACTCAGGGAAGCCGTCTCTGAAGACCTGACATCTGAGACCCAAAGATAAATAAGACAGACATAAACGTGACTCAGGGGACAGCAAAGACTCTGTGATGACTTCTTAAAACACACAAGGGAAGCCAGGCCTGCACACCTGCCACCAAGTAAGAGTACAGGGACAGTAAGAGATGAGGCCAGGAACTAGATCCACAGAGCCTCATGGATACATCTCGGTTTCCCTAGGACAGTTCCCAGTACAACTGTTTCCCCACCATAAATAGTTAGCGCCATCCAGTGTAGATGATAAAGTGCATAGTCAGTCTACATGTGGGCTATAGGAGACTGAGGTTTATCCTAAGAGAAATGGAAAAACATTGAAAAGTTTTAAGCAGGGCAATTCATGATCTGATTCATATCTAATATCAAAACCCAGAGAATGAGTTAATAAATATAGTAAGTTAAATATGTCTGTATGTGGAGCACTGAAATTTTTAATAGAAGATATTAATAACAAGATAAAATAAAAATGGGTAGAATTTGTGACTCAGCCAAAGATGCAGATACAGCCTGATCCACACCCCCACCCCCATCTAACACTTAATACCACTGCTCTCTGCTACTCTTCCCACTTCTCTTAAACTTAGAAGCTCTCAGAAGCAGAACATAGCTCCAGCTTTCTGAGTCTCATGGCAACTTGGCAACACAATGCTTCTAGGCTAAACTCCCAGCTTCCATGGATTCACGCTGTTTCAACCACAAATATTTACCTTACCTGGCTCCTGGGGCTAATTAAAGGGATAGGGCTCATTCCTCTTGGCTGTCCCCTAAACTACACTCAGAGTCGGAAGCAGCTGCAGGACAAGAATGACAGCCCCATAATTCATCTCTACATCCACACGCCAATTCCCTCACAAATGTTCTTTTCAAATTAGGAAAAGAATGTGTAGCCATGTCCTGCCCTTGCCACTCTCCTACTGGATTTGAAACTGCATCTCCTTATATTGATTTCTCCTAGAAACTGAAGTAATCCTTAGCAGTATATCTGTCCTACAGCTGTCTCTGGAAGAGAGAATCTCAGGATCAAATACTAAGAGCTTATGATACCAGTTAGAACACAGTGTTTCATTGCAAGTGTTTATTTTTATTGTAAAAATGATATGTGCTTACTGGAAAAGATTCAAGAAGAGAAGGTGGGAATTGAAGGTGACTTTCTCTCCCCTCCCTCAGCCCCTGTCACCGACCCAGTAAAGGCCCTTCCTTTGGCAACCTCCCTTATCAGTTTTGGCCATTTTTCTGTGCATATGTAAGCAAATGGAGAAATACACATTGGCATTTCAATAGGTCACCCTAAAGGCTTTAAAGCGATTTTATGACAACAAGCAAGTTCAGATTTGAGAAACCGTAGAGTGGAGTCACATCACACTTCTCTGGTAAGACCTGAAAGCTCAGCCTTTCCTGCAGAGTAGAATAGCTGGTTAACTTTTTGTGACTAACATTTCACTTAGCATACTGTCTTCAAGGTTCATTCGTGTTGTGGCATGGGTCAGAATTTTCTTCCTTTCCAAGGCTGAATAACATTCTATTATGTGGATATATCACTTTCTTTATCCATTCATCTCTAGATGGACACTTGGGTTTCTTCCACTTTTTGGATATTGTGAATAATGTTGCTATGAGCGTAAGTATACTTTCAGATATTTTTCTAAATAAAGTATTTCCAACCATGAGAGATAATCAGGGTTTCTACTGGAGGTGTTCTATTTTGTTTTATAGGGGAAGAAGGGCGTTCCTGAGTGAAGGAAAAAGTGAGGAAAGTGTGGAGTGAGGAAGCATGGCTTGGTCAATGAACGTTAGGATGCTCTGTGGGGCAGCAGCATAGAAGAGCAGTAGAGTGAAAGGTTAAGTAAGAAACACCTCTGGTGTCCTGGCCAGGTGGCTCACATGGTTGGATTGGAGTGTCATTTGCATGTCAAAAATATTGTGGGTTCGATCCCCAGTCAGGTAGCATGTGGAAAGCAACCAATCTCTCTCTCTCTCTTTCTCTCTCTCTCTCCCTCCTCCCTTCTTCTCTCTCTAAAATCAATAAATATATCCTTGGGTAAGGATCCAAAAAAACAAAAGAAACATATGTGGATCAGGTTGTTGAAGTCTAAAGATACAGAAAAGAATAAAATATACAGACCATTCAGTTCTGTCATGTTTTCATATGTTGCCATATTTGCCCTATTTTTATAAGAAATACATGACTATGGGTACAATTGATGCTCACTGTACAAACTTCCCCCCATTCCATTCTTTCATTCCCTGTCACAATGACAACCATTTTCCTGAATTTTAAGTTTCTTTTTCCATGTTTTGTGATTTTCATGTAGTGATTTGCATACTTTAAACTTCATTGTATGAAAGGCATCATACTCTATATACATCCTTTTTCAACTTGTTTTATATTCCATCAACATCATGTTGTGGAGGTTACCTAGATTGACTCATATTAATATTCCATATTCCATCGTGTCAGTATTCCTCACTGTATTTTTGCACCATTACAAACAATGCTGCAATGAGCAGTCTTGTGCATTTTCTTTGTTCACGTATGTGAGACTTTAGGCTGTGGACCTGGATGTGGAACTGCTGGGTTGTAGGGTAATGTGCATCTTCCACATTACTTGTAAAGTCAAATTATCCTCCAACAAAGAGGTTGTATCTATTTACACTCCTACAACAATCTTTTCCATGTTGCCCCACCCTTGCCAACAGTAAACATTGCCAGATGTTTACATTTTTAACAAGTTGATAAACTAGATAGTGGATAAGAGCCCAGGTTTTTTTAACAAAACTCTTGGTGCTCAAGTCCTGGCTTTACCACCTACTAGTTGAATGAGCTTGAGCCCTACCTTCCCTCTCTGGAGGAGAAAGGTGGAGAGCCAGCCTCATGCTGTTCTTGCAAGGATTAAGCGTATTGACACATGGGAAGTACCTGGAACAATGTATGGTTAGTGCAAAGTATTAGCCCTGTTTCAAAATGTTGAACTCGCCATTCAATTCTTGTCTTCTGTGACTTTCTTATTTTTTCCCTTAGCCTGGAACTTTTCATATTGATTGGAAGGTATTCTTTAAATATCCTGAGTAAAAATCATTTGTAGTTGTATGTTACAAAGATCTTCTTTCAGCCAATGGCTTATCATTTTAGTTTTTAACAATGTCTTTTGCCATGACATTGTGGTCAGAGACTAGTCAAATGAAACATCCTTTGCAGTCTTTTTTTCCCCTTGTTTAGTAAATTTTCCTTGCTTCCTCACTGCAGTCATAAAAATACTCTCAAATATTTTCTTTCTTAACATTTTTTAAAGTCTGTTCTTCACATTTAGGATTTTAGGATTTAATCCACCCAGAATTTAACTTTGCGACCATTGTGAGGAAATGATTTTTTTCCTTTTAACCACTTTTCCCTGTGGGAAACCAAATATTACGGTATAAACTGAATTTACAATGACACTTTTCATCACATTATTTCTATAAACATGTAGGTCTGGTTTTAGCCTCTTCGCTATATTCCATTACTCTTTTTTTTTTTTTGGCCTGAACAAAATACTTGACTGTCTTAATTCCATTAGCGTTAATATGAACCTTGATGTGTTGGATCGTTCCACTGCCACCTTGGTTGAGCTAAGGATTCCCTTCCCGGTATGGTTCCAGGTTCAGGCAGACCAAGAGAAGAATTTGTGTGACACTTTGGAATGTAGAAGGGAAGGAAGACTGTTACTCTATGAAGGTCTTCAAAATTAGTTGGACTGACAAACAAACATAGAAGTACTAAAGTATTTCAACTTGCTCCTCTTTGTAGCCAGCTCTTCTTCACAACTGCTGGTCCTGTAGTTCAAGGTCTACTACTAGACACTTGGCTAAGATCCAATGAGGAAGTGTCTACACTGAGGTGGCTTCACATGGATCCCCTCTACAGTGCAACCTGGGTTCAGCACTCAGCTGAATGAGTGCTTGGTTTCTTAGATTTCCCTGTCAACTCTGACTTGTCCACCCACACCAGTGCTTCTGGAGGGCTGGATAAAGATTCCTCTCTCATCCGCCAATTTTTCCTTCCAGACCTTCATTTCCTAGCTGCTCTCATGGTTATATAAGGCCTGGAATAACCCTTTAGGCCACAGCACTCACTGCAGCTCTGCTCTCTTGAGTAAACCCTGACTAACACACAGGATATGGTGGCATGAGCCCTCCTTCCTTGGTTTTCTTCAAATTTCTTTCTCCTTTGTTCTTTCAGATGATTTTTGAATCATCTTATCAAGTATCAAAAAAGATCAATTGGCTTCCCTGTAAAAAAAAAATCAATTGGGATTCTGATTGAGATTGTTTTGAATTTATTAATTAATTTGGGGAAAATGGTATTTTTATAATATTGAGTCTTTCAAAAATTATTTATTGCCCTGGCCAGGTAGTTCAGTTGGTTAGAGTGGCTCCCAATATACCAAAGTTGCAGATTCCATCCCCCATTGGGCGCATATAAAAAGCAACCAATAAATGCACAACTAAGTGGAAAAACAAATTGATTTTTCTCTCTCTCTCTCTCTCTTTCTCTCTCTCTCTCTGTTTCTCTCAAATCAACCAATAAAATTTTTTAAATATTATTTATTGATGTTGTATAGGAATGCAACTTATTTTTATACTACTCTTGTATTTAGTAACATTCTGATCTCTTATACTAATCCCAATAATTTGTTTGTATTTTCTTAGATTCTATGAAGGCAATCATATTTCTGTAAGTAGTTAGAGTTTTGTGTTCTTTCTTTCTTTTCCAATTCACATGCTTTCTCTTTTCCTGCCTTACTACTCTGACTGGGACCTTCAAACAGTAATAGGATGGAAATGGTGATGGCTGGCAGCTTGTCTTATTTCTGATATCAAAGGGAATAATTCTAAAGTTTCACCAGTAAATATGTTTGCTACAAGTTTCTAATAGATAATATTTTTTCAATCAAGATAATTTCCCCTACAACTCAATAGCAAAAAAAAAAATCAAATAACCTGATTTAAAAATGGGCAAAGACTTCAACAGATATTTCTCAGAAATAGACATACAAATGGCCAACATGAAAAGGTGCTTAACATCACTAACCCAACATATGAAAAGGTGCTCAACATAGCTAATCATCAGGGAAATGCAAATTAAAAACCATAATGAGGTATCACCTCACACCTATCAGGATGGCTATTAACAAAAAAAAAAAAAGTAACAAGTGCTGGCAAGGATGTGGAAAAGTTGGAACCGTTGTGCATCACTGGTGGAAATGTAAAATGGTACAATCACTATGGAAAACACTATAGAATTTCTTCAAAAAATGTAAAATATAACTGTTATGTAATCCAGTCATCTCACTCCTCAGTATATATTCAGAAGAACTGAAATCATGATCTCAAAGAGATTGCTGTACTTCCAGGTTCACTACAGAACGATTCAAAATACATAACATGCGGAATAACACAAATGTTCATTGACAGATGAATGGATAAATAAAATGTAGCATATACATAACAATAGAATATCATTAAGCCTTTAAAAAGAAGGAATTCCTAACCCTAGCTGTTGTGGCTCATCTGGTTGGGCAAACAAAAAGGACGCCAGTTTGATTTCTGGTCAGGGCATGTGCTTAGTTTGCAGGTTCGGTCCCCAGTCAGGGTGTATGCAAGAGGCAACTCATCAGTCTTCCTCTCTTACATTGATGTTTCTCTCCCTTTTTTCCCCTTCCCTTCTCCTCTTTATAGAATCAATAAAAGAAAAAAATTAAGAAAAGGAAATCCTACCATTCGTGACAAGATGGATGGTCTCAGAAGATATGCTAAGTGAATAAACCAATCACAACAGGACAAATACCTCCATAATTCCACTTATATGAGGTATCTTATATAGTCAAACTTATATAAGCAGAACATAGAATGGTAGTTGCCAGGGAAAGGGGAGAGGGAGAAATGGGGAGGTACTGAATGGGTACGAAGTTGTAGTTATACAAAATGAATAATTTCTAGAGATATACTGTACAAGATAGGGCCTATAGTTAACAATATGATATTGGGACCTAAAGATTTGCTGCAAGGGATGAGCTCAGGTTGTGTTATCACACACACACACACACACATACACACACGAAAGGAAAGAAGGAAGGGAAGAAGAAAGGAAGTTAGGATGGAAGGGAAAAGAGACCTAAGGAAAATTTGGAGGTGATGGATATGTTTTGGTGATGGTATCATAAGTGAATGCATTTGTCTAAATTCATCAAATCATATACATTGAATATGTGTGGCTTTTGGTATGTTA
>PVIA01006205.1:0-101002 GCA_004024845.1 Tonatia bakeri
ATGAACTCCTTTTACTTAACCTTATCTGAGAAGCACTTTATCTGCCCTTCCATTCTAAATGAAAGCTTTTTTGGATAGAGCAATCTTGGATGGAGGTCCTTGCCTTTCGAGACTTGGAATACTTCTTTCTAGCCCCTTCTTGCCTGTAAGGTCTCTTTTGAGAAATCAGCTGACAGTCTGAGGGAACTCCTTTGTAGGTTACTGTCCCCTTATCTCTTGCTGCTTCTAGGATTCTCTCCTTCATTTTAATCTTGGCTAATGTAATTATGATGTGCCTTGGTGTATTCCTCCTTGGGTCCAAGTTCTTTGGGACTCTCTGAGCTTCCTGGACTTCCTGGAAGTCTATTTCCTTTGCCAGAATGGGGAAGTTCTCCTTTATTATTTGTTCAAATAAGTTTTCCATTTGTTGCTCTTCTTCTTCTCCATCTGGTACCCCTGTAATTCGGATGTTGGAACGTTTAAAGGTGTCCTGGAGGTCCCTAAGCCTCTCCTCAGTTTTTTGAATTCTTGTGTCTTCACTTTTTTCTGTTTGGTTGTTTCTTTCTTCCTTCTGGGCCACTCCATTGATTTGAGTCCCAGTTTCCTTTCCATCACTACTGGTTCCCTATACATTTTCCTTCATTTCACTTATCGTAGCCTGCATTTGTTCATCTAATTTGCAACCAAATTCAACCATTTCTGTGAGCATCCTGATCACCAGTGCTTTGAAGTGTGCATCTGATAGGTCAGCTATCTCTTGGTCACTTAAAAGTATTGGCTCTGGGGCTTTGATTTGTACTTCTGTTTGAGCTATTTTTTTTTTTTTTGATCTGGTCGCGCCTATTACATATGAGGGGCGGAGCCTTAGGTGTTCACCAGGGCGAGGCAGTCCAGTCACTGGGTTGTGGTGCTGTATGTGGGTGCGGGGTCCGAGAGGAAACAATGGCGCCCGCTCCTCTGTCTCTCGGATTTCAGTCCCTTCTGCCACTTCCCCCAAGCAAACTGGGCCTTTCTGGTGCTAATTCCCGGGTGAGTGGGTTTGTGTATGTTGTAGGACCCCATGGGTCTCTTCAACGCACTCTCTGGTGAGGCTGGGAGTCTCTCCCTGTGCCTTAACTCCCACAGGTGTTTTCAATCAGTGGCCCAAGGTTCTGTTTCCCGGCGCTGGGACCCTGGGTTGGTGGTCTGTCTCACTGCCCAATTTCACCTGGTTTATCTGGGCTTGACCGTGGCCCGGACAGCCAGGCGTGTTGTGCACAGTGCCTTGCTTCACAATCGTGGCCTCGCTGGGTCTGCCAGCCACCTGTGTACCCAGGGTCTCCCCGCTGTGGTCTTGCACTTAGGATGCCTTATGTGCTCGGGATGCATTACACATGTGGCGCCACCACTTTTGTGCCGGGACCCCTCTCACCCTGGCCACCCAACCCCGCCCCTCCTACCAGTCTGGATGAATGTGTCTGTTTTAACTCCTTGGTTGTCCAACTTCCATACAGTTCAATTTTCTGTCAGATCTGGTTGTTACCTTGTTTCTAAATTGTTGCTGACCTTATTTTGGTTGGGCAAGGAGGCACAGTGTGTCTACCTCCCTACGCCTCCATCTTGGCTGGAAGTCCGGCCTTTCTTTTTCTTGACCTTGATGCTCAGGACTACGCAGGCCAATAACTTGGTAGCACATCCCTCAATTTAGCTTTGTCAGATGATTCCGCATTACGATCTAATGCATTTTTGACAGGTTCCTCGTGTGTACACATTTGAACTTTCAAAGTAGTTTAGAACAGTACACATATACAGTGGGATAATACTCAGCCAAAAAAAAAGAGAATGAAATCTTAGCCTTTGCAACAGCTTGGAAGGACCTAGAGGGTGTTATGCTAAGTGAAATAACTCAGGCAAAGAAAGACAAATATCGTATGATTTCAGTTTTGTGTGGACTATGAAAGAGAAGCTAAGCCAATGAGACAGAAACAGATTCGCAGATACAGAGGACAGTGGCCGTGGCCATGGGGGACGGGGGAGGTTGGGGTGGAAAGGTGAAGGGATTGACAAGTACAGATTGGCTGTCACCAACCACTCACAGGTCCCTGCCTGGTGTGGTTCCATTGGTTGGGCATCATCCCTGCAAGTGAAAGGCTGCTGGTTCAGTCCCCTCTCTCTAAAAATAAACATACAGGGATGTCAGGTACGGCACAGGAAATATGATCAATAGTATTGTAATAATTGTGATGCCAGGTGGGTACTTGAAATATCCGGGGACATATTTGGTCGAATATATGACTGGTTAACCACTGTGCTGTCCACCTGAAAGCAACGCAAAATATTATTGAATGTTAACTGCAACTGAAAAATAAAATCTAAAAGAATAGTTTAGAGCTTAGGAGTCATTTCAGTGTAATTCCTGTTTCTCACCCAGAAAAACAATTGAGGTCATACTGTCACGGAATCATCTTTTCTTTTTAAAGATATTACTTGTTTATTTTCAAAGAGAGGAGAAGGGAAGACAACAGAGAGGAAGAGAAACATCAGTGTGTGGTTGCCTCTTACGCGTCCCCTAATGGGGACCTGACCTGCAAGTCAGGCCTGTGCCCTGACTGGGAATCGAACCCGCAACCTTTTGGTTCACAAGCCCATGCTCAGTCCACTGAGCTGTACCAGCTAGGTGTTTTCTTTACATTATGTTTTCTTTACTCAAACTAGTCTTAAAAGCTCTTAGCAACCTCACTGGCTCACATTCTTCACTTTTGTTTTCAAGACGGACGCGCATTACTCCATACTGTCCCTTCTCCTTTGCCTGTCTGACTCTCCTTCCAACTGCAGTTATGTGGAAACACCAAGAGAAAAAGAAGTGGGTACGTTATCAGATGCCTTAATCTATAGAAGTAAAAGAGAACTTAGTTTCACTGCTCAATTATTAGACACAGATTTTATAAAGCCTTGTAATAATTAATGAAACTAAAATATTTCTGTTGCCTCGGATACACTTGCTATTGCAAATTTTCATTTAAAATATAAATTCTGACTTTGTAAGTTGCACTGCTTTCCTTGATACTAATAGAAAGAGAAAACTTACATTTGAAGATAAAGAAACTTAAAATGTATTTGAATCATTTCTCAAGTGCATTTTATTTTGAGTGTTGGAAGCCTTTTTTCTTAGTTTTGCATATATTCACAAACAATTGGTAACGCCGATGAGACTCTTCTGTTACATTTCAGAAAAGAAAGACGATTTTGACTGGGGCAAATACTTGATGGAAGGTGAAGAAGTTGGCATGAGTCCAAATGCAGACACACCGGTAAGTGGTAGTCGTTTTGCTCTGGAAACAATATATACCCCAAGTGACGTAGGTGACTTTTATGGGTCCTCTGTTCTGCAGCAAGTCAGCTGAAACAGGAACATTCTTCGCTGAACAGTGAGACTTTATTTATTTATTTATTTGTTTGTTTGTTTATTTATTTATTTCTAGAGAGAGGGGAAGGGAGGGAGAAAGAGAGGGAGAGAAACATCAATGTGTGATTGTCTCTCACACGTCCCCTACTGGGGACCTGGCCGGCAACCGAGGCATGTGCCGTGACTGGGAATCAAACGAGCAACCTTTTGGTTCTCAGGCTGGCACTCAATCCACTGAGCCACTCCAGCCAAGGTCAGAATAGTTTCTTATGGAAGATTCATTAAGGTCTCACATCAAATCATTAGTACTAGGGAGCTGAACAGAATGCATATACTTAAAGCATCCTTTGAGGAGCTGTGAGTACTGGGATTTCTGCCACCAGAAATAATGTCATCTTGTTATAGTGACTTTCCAGATACTTAGAAGAAGCTTCGTTCGGTCTAGTTGCTGCATTTCTTCTGAAATTTTCCTGATCTTTTTATATAAATAGCTTCTGGTGTATCAGGGTAAGGCATGTTTCCTCTCCTAATCAGAACTGGTCTGAAGAAAGTGAGGACGAAGATGATCAGCAGCCCTTGAGCAGAGAGGACTCTGGGATTCAGGTGGACCGGACACCTTTAGAAGAACAGGATCACCACAGAAAACTGGGGCCACGTGTCGGCTGGAAAGGTACTGTGCTCATGGATGCTGGCATCTGTTGTGTTTGTTTTAAAGATTTTATTTATTTTTAGAGAGAGGGGAAGGAAGGGAGAGACACATCACTAGGTTGCCCTCACACGCTGTCAGCCAGAGTCTCAGCCTGCAACTGAGGCGTATGCCCTGACTGGGAATCGAACCTGTGACCTTCCTGTTTTTGGGACAACACAGTCCACTGAGCCACACCAGCCAGGGCTGTTTTAGTTTATTTTTTTTGTTGGAGAAGGATCGCCTTTTCTAAGGCTGGTAACTAAAAGAAAAAGATTTATAACATTTAATTTTCAATTTGATGTCTGCTTTTTCAGTTTGTAGTGAAGAACTATGAATTCGTAGAATCTACAAAGAGCTGTAGGCAACCTGATAGTTTAGGTCGTCAAATCCACCTCTTGTTTTGTAGATAAGGTAACAAGGCCTGGTTACAGTGGTTTTCCTGGGGTCGTGCAGCTGTGACACGTGCCCCAGCTGCTAGGGTGGATGACCAGGCCCTACGCAGTGGACCTGAACCTTGCCAAGTGGACATAGTGTCATTAAAACTGATTTTAGCATTCTGTTTTCCTTTCCTTCCATTGGACTTCTTGATGTGGACCTTTGCAGCCGAGTATGGCATCGTCCACGCATAGCGTGCCACTGACACCGGGGGGTTCAGGGCTTTTCGTGCTCTCCGAGTCCCCGGCTGCAGGCGCCTGCTCTGACGGAGCCGATGCCTGTGTTCTCTCTCGCGTGTTCATTGCTTGTGCGACACTTTGCGGTGGTTGGCAGGCTCGGGCTGTAGATTGCATGCAGGTGCGGTGTTGCATGGAACCTTGGACCTGTTCTCTGCCTGGAGCTCTGGGGGAGATCTGCCCACATCGCCCTGTGAACATTTCCCCTGTCCCCCGAGGCTGCTGTGGAGGATTCGGCCCTTTGCAACCGCACATTCTGTTAGTGGTCCCTGTGGGTCATCACAACATACTGACCGCTTCGCTTGCTTTTGTGTTTTATTTTCTGCCCAACCTCACCTTCAGACTTCTTTGGATATCTAGATATTATTTCCTAGGTTTTAGACACTGTAATGATCTTTTCTTAGTCACCTGAGTATTAATATTTTGTAGGATATCCTTCGATGTCATTTTTCAAGATTTTAGACCTGTGAATTTTTCATGATGTTGATTATTATTTGGGTCTTGATATTTTTCTCTCCAAAAGCGTACTATTCGCTTTTTTTTTTTTTTTTTTACAGCCCAGGGTTAGTTCCCCAGCACCCATGAGGCCCACTGCTATGCTCAGAGTGAGGTTAAAGGTCCCACTTGCTTGCTTTTCCGTGTCCTGGACCGGTTTTCCCAGCAGCATCTCGTGAGCAGTGCCTTCTCCCCACATTGCTCTGGACTTCCGCCATTGTCCTTTTTCAACACATGGATTTATTTCTGCACATCCCACCCTCTTTCTTTAATGTGGGCTGCCAAGGAGCGAATGCTTCCCTGCTTCTGGCTGGGTAATAGGTCTCAGCACATAGAAGGCAGGTTTCCCCTCAGCTCCTCTGCTCTTTTCCAAAACCAGCCTAACTCTCTCTTCCCTAGACATTTTAGAAGCAGTATGATAGGTTCCATTTTGAAAATCCAGCTGGAATTTTCATTGGGATTGTGTTGAATTTACGGGTTTAGCTTAGGAAATACTTGACATCATTCCTATGAAAGTACCTACATTTCTTTTAAGTCTTTATGTCTTACTGGAGTTGAGAAATTTTCTTTATAAAGCTCTTAAGTATCTGTTTGTTGGTTTGTACAATGTTAACAGGTTTAGGTGTGAGTGGTGTCTTTTTTGTTTTTATTGCATGTGTAGAACACTTTTTTTATAAATTGTTCTTATATCCAACTTTTTTGCTGAACTCTCATTTTAATTATAAAAGTTTGTTTATTCCGTTAGGGTTTTTTGTATAGATCAGCCTCTTCTGCCAATATTGACAATAGTATCTCCTTCTCCTGGTTTTTATAAGTTATGTCTTCTTCAAGGCGTGTTAACAGTCTCTGTGTACCAGCCAGCCCCCTAGTCTGTAGAGGAAGCAGGGGCAGTGAAGTGGGTGCATTTGATCCTAAGAAGTCTGCACCTGAAATTCCTCCACAAAGTGTGATGGGCTTGGGTACAGGTTCTGGGCATGTGGCCTTTATGAAATTGATGCGGTTTCCTTCCTAGGAGTCTGTAATCCTGAATACATATTGAACTTCATCGAATTCTATTCTTTATTTGGAAGATAACCCTATAATTTTATCTTTTACTCTACTATTTTTTTAAGGATATTGTTTATTTATTTTTAGAGAGGGGGAAAGGGAGGGAGAAAGAGGGAGAGAAACATCCATATGTGGTTGCCTCTCACACACCCCCTACTGGAGACCTGGCCTACAACCCAGGCGTGTGCCCTGACTGGGAATGTAACTGGCGGCCCTTTGGTTTGCAGGCCTGCACTCAACCCACTGAGCCACACCAGCCGGGGCTATTCTGTTTTTGTTTGTTTGTTTTTACTACGTTATTGGATTGTGTTAGCTAGGGTTTTTTGTTTTTTTTTTTTTCCAGAATTTTCCATTACAGTTGACATTCAATGTTATTTTCAGATGTAGAGCATAGTGGTTAGACATATAAATACCCTACAATAAATCTTCAACGGGTCTGAAATTAAATTATACGTAGTTACTACAGTGTTACTGGCTATATTCCCTGTGCTGTACTTTATGTCCCCGTGACTGTTTTATTTTTTATTTTTTAAATATTTTATTTATTTATTTTTAGAGAGGGAAGGGAGGGAGAAAGAGAGAGAGAAACATCAATGTGCAGTTGCTGGGGGCCACGGCCTGCAACCCAGGCATGTGCCCTGACTGGGAATCGAACCTGTGATGCCTGGTTCACAGCCCGCGCTCAATCCTCTGAGCTATACCAGCCAGGGCCCCATGACTGTTTTATAACTGCCAATTTCTACTTCATCCCTTCACATTTTTCACCCAGCTCCCCAACCCCCTTCCTGTCTGGTGACCAGCAGTCTGTTCTCTGTGTCTACGAGTGTATTTCTGTTCTGTTCATTTATCTTGTTTTCTTGATTCCACATATAAGTGAAATCATACGGTATTTGTATGACTTACTTCATTTGGCATAATGACTTTAAGGCCCATCTATTTTGTCAAAAGCGGTAAGATTTTATTCTTTTTTATGGCCAAGTAATGTTCCATTGCGCATACACACCATTTCTTTATCCAGTCACCTATCTGTGGACACTGAGGTTGCTTCTATACCTTGGTAAGCGAGTCTGTGTGCAGGCCCTTTAAGTGGGCTCCTTGGTTTCCATCAGAGTCCCATCTCGCCTGGATGGATGGAACCCCTCTGGTCTCCACATCCAGTGGGGTCTCCTCTTTCCGGCACTCCAGCACTGGGGCCCCAGGCTGGGACTTCTCGCTTTTTAATATATGGTTTTAAATTATTGTCAGCTGTTATTTACTTAAGATTTTATTTATCCTTAGATAGGGGACACGAGGGAGAGAAACATCAGTGTGTGGCTGCCTCGCGGGTGCCTGCTATCGGGGACCTGGTTCACAACTGAGGCATCTGCCCTGACTGGGAATCGAACCAGCAGCTCTCTGGTTCACAAGCCAGCACTCAGTTCTACTAGCCATGGCAGCCAGGACAGTAGCTGTTATTTTAAAGAGCCTTTTCCTATTAAATATTTGAATGGACTCATGAGTTCCGATACTGTTACAAAGGCGATCCTATTTTGTTGTTAGCACGTAAGGTAACCACGGTAACTTGAACTTTCCTCCAGCGGAGGAGCCAGATGCCCGCAGCTGGCTGGAGCAGCATGTGGTCCGGCAGTACTGGACAGCACCCAACTCGAGGTTCCCGCACAGCCTGCATTTGCACTCCAATTTGGCTGCTGTCTGGTAAGAGCCCAGGGTTTCTTTTCACGGGTTAACAGAAGAAACTCCGGCTGGGGCCTGCCGGAGCCCCGGCAGGCATGCAGTGTGGGTCTGGGTTGGAACGGGCACAGCAAGGATGCCTGGGGAGACCCTGCCTCCCTCCTGTCTCCAGCGGCTGCAAGCAGAACCTCCCCCTAAGGCATCCACGTGCACGGAGTGGAGGTTCACGGCTGCGTGGTGCGCGTCGGATGGGGCGCTGTCGCCTGGGGTCTCTGGCCTGAGTGGCCTCTGCTCCGCTGGTGTCTACCAGAGGCCGGAGCGGTGACTGCCCTTGGGTGATCGCAGACGTGTCCCAGTGGCTTCCAATGACATGCTATGGAATTGGGGGAGTTGATGAGAATGAGATGACGTGGTCAGCAGGTTCTGAAAGTGTGAGCCCAGTGACACTGTCTGCAGTTGCTGTCCTGAGCCCTGGCACCTGGGCTCTTAGGGTGGCGAGGACTTTGCACTAGGTGCGGGATGGGTCTCCTGCCAAGCTCACTCTGCACAGGTCGCTGGTGATGCGGCCTCTCTCTGCAGGGACCCTGTGTTTCTTCCGTGCAGTGAGGACCCTAGAACTTTCCTCCGAGAGACCCGTGTTCCAGGCCAGCGTCACAATGGGCCACACAGCCCCTGCCACTTTCCTTTGTCACGGGCCTGGCCCTTCAGCAGAGTGACACCTTTGCTGCTGGGAATGAGACTAGGCCCCTCATGGGCACTCAGGGTGCACCACTCAACCCTTCTCTCTCGGTCCCTGCACTCTGCCGACACGCTGCTGCCTTCCTGGGTCCCTTCCTCAAGCACTGCTCCCGGCTGTGCTGCTGGGTCCCCACCCGGTCACCCCCTCTCACCACAGTGGACTGGGACCATCCAGTCACCCACCACATGGGGATGGACAGGGGCCACATGCCTGACCAGCTCAGCAGAGGCCAACGTGGCAGCTTTGCAAACTGAGACCAAAAGTGAGCACACAGGGTGGTCAGACATGAAAATTAGTAAATAAAAGTAGGTCATGGCAGGCGCTCATGTCTTGGGCAGGACTCTGCCCCAGGAAAGGTCTTCACCTAATGAAGCTTATCTGCAGTGTCCGTATCTGAGATAAGCCACCTTTGGAATGTCGAAGGAATCTCCTTTTTCCAGACCCCTCATAGCAGAGGCACCACAACTCAAGGAGACCACAAATCTTCTCTTTGTTATTTTTTATAAAGATTTTATTTATTTATTTTTAGAGAGGGGAAGGACAGGAAAAGGGAGAGAGAGAAACATCGATGTGTGGTTACCTCTCATGAATCCCCGCTCTGGGGACTTGGCCCACAACCCAGGCATGTGCCCTGACTGGGAATCGAACCTGTATCCTTTGGTTTTCAGGCCTGCGCTAAATCCACCGAGCTACACCACCCACAGTTAATCCCCTCATTATTAATGTTATCGTGTAAATTGTTGACTGTTAACTGTCCTGTCCCCAGCTGTGTAAAAGAAGTACATGTCTATCATGTTACTTTTTGTCCAATGCCAGCGGTCCCTTCTACTCCCCACCCCAGCCTGTCTGCTTTTACCCCCTCTCCCTAATCTCTCACCAGTGGATTTCAAGCAGCCTATTTACATCTTCTGTTTTGATTTTAATGTATAAAATAAGGTACAGCCCTGGCTGGTGTAGCTCAGTGGATTGAGTGTAGGCTGTGAACCAGGGGTTTGCCGGTTCAATTCCTAGTCGGGGCACATGCCTGGGTTGCAAGCCTGGTCCCCAGTGGGGGTCACATCGGTCAGCCACACACTGATGTTTCTCTCCCTCTCTTTCTCCCTCCCTTTCCATTTCTCTAAAAATAATAAATAAAATCTTCAAAATAAAATTAGGTACAAAACTGCCATTTTCTGGAGCATTTTCTCGATCTGTTGAAGCTTAGCTTCCCAGCAGTTGTTGTCAGTTTGACATTTGGACGTTTCGTACGTTGACAGCATTGTGCCCACAGAGCCTGGACCTAACAGTGGACGAAAAGCAAGCACCCCACGAGCGGCCACCCCTCTTCCCCGCCCTCTCCTTTTGTGCGGCCTGGGGGAGGCTGGATTCAGGGATTCTGTGGTCGTGGGCAAGAAATTTTTCTTGAAAATGGACATATATATGGGTCTTAAGTGTATGTGTAGATACATACATAATTTATTTTTATTTTTATTTATTGATTTTAGAGAGAAAGAGAGGAAGGGAGAGAAAGAAAGAACCATTGATGCGCTGTTCCACTTACTGACGCATTCACTGGTTGGTTCTCATATGTGCCCTGACTGGGGCTCAGACCCACAACCTTGGCATATTAGGACAACACTCTAACCAACTGAACTACCTGACCAGGCCTGTGATGCAGTGTTTTGCTAGTGAGTGGGGAATAAAAAAATCCATTGGACATCTGTCCTAAGTTCCCCCACAAAATAAATTGTTGATGAAGGCTTCTGTGCTTCCCAGATAGCTGTGTGTGAGGAACTGGCAGTGTCTGGACGTTCCTGGATGCTAGGAAGCAGCTCCCATGCCACTCACAGGGATAGGAGCGGCTTCATTTTTTTTTCTTTTTTTTTAGAGAGGTAAAAGAGGGAGAAAGAAAGGGAGAGACACATCAGTGTGTGGTTGCCTCTCATGCGCCCCCTAGTGGGGAACAGACCTGCAACCCAGGCATGTGCCCTGACTGGGAGTCAAACTGGCGACCCTTTGGTTCACAGGCCAGCACTCAATTCACTGGCCACGGCAACTGGGGCGAACCGTCTTCATTTTCTATACAGAGTTTAATTCACCTTGACCGTGAGCAATGCCTCCATTCACAAATATCCAGCCCAGCTCACCTGGAGGGAGACCCAGGACATGCTCACGACAGGATTACGCGCATCTCCTTGCCATTAAACTGAGAAAGAAATCCGTTCTCAGGCTGAAGAGGAAGTTTGGCTGGTGCCTGAGTAACAGACTCCAGAGACATGTCTGCTACTTGTCCTGCCTGCAGACAGCCTGAGCTGGCACCTCCTGCCCCTGGCTCCTTCCCCTGGCCGCAGAAGTCCCAGCACAGTGTCTCTGCCTGTTGGAGACATTAAACTGCAGCATCAGACTGGCTGGTGAAATAAAGAGTTTATGCTTCATTGGTCTGTCCATTGGAGGGGAAAAACTTTGATGTTAATATTTGCTTTGATGTGTGATATAAATCAAGTACTTGCCTGAAATGTAAACTTACTGTGTTTTTCACAATGTTAATTGAACAGTTTTCAATTATTTTTTACTTTTAATAGGAAATCCTTATTATAAGCTGTCTTTGATTTTGAAAGGTCATGGATTGCTATAAGGCCGTTTATTTGCCCTCCATTTCAGTGCATTTACTGTAAAAACACTATTGCCATTTTGACAGAAAGAAAAAGGTACGTAATTTAAGTGTTCGCCTCAACCAGCAATAAACATAACAGCGTCATCACTCGACAGCGCCTCTCTGAGAGCATTGTAGTTGACGTGCGAAAATGAATAGGGCAGGGCATTTAGAGCCTGAGGCATGCTGACTGGCTTACTGAGTGCTGGGTAAATTACCACTCAATTGCATGTGTTCTTGGAGTAGTAATTTCACCAAAGGAGAGACCTTTACACTGACATTTGATATTTTCTTTCGAATAGGGAGCAACACTTGTATAGCAGTGACCCGTTGTACATTCCCGATAACAGAGTTTTTGTGACTGAGACACAGGTTATCCGGGAAACACTATGGTACGTCCTGTCACCTGGTCAGTAGTCTAGACGACTTTATTTATTTCTAGAGAGAGGGGAAGGGAGGGAGAGAAGCATCAATGTGTGGTTGTGTCTTGTGTGCCCAGTCCTGGGGACTAGGACCACAACCCAGGCATGTGCCCTGACTGGGAATCGAACCGGTGACCCTTTGCTTTGCAGTCGGGTGCTCAGTCTACTGAGCCACACCAGCCAGGGCTACATGACTTGATTAGTGGTGTAAAGAAAAGCATCTGGGGTTTTCCCATGTGAACTAGAAACAGGCCTCTAGGTGTGAACCCCAGCAGTTCCCAGTGGACACCCACATTGTGCTGGTGCCTCAGGAAGCCCAAACTTGATTTTCCACCGTGGAGACTGAGATTTTGATGCATTCACTTCTCTTTCATTTTGAATAGCTTAATGTACAGGATTCGACAGAAGTAAGGCCTGCTTGATCGTGTGTGGTTGGTAGGGTAATAATATGGGTGTGCTAATTGATTTAATTCGAACATTTCACTTAAAGTGTCCTAGGGTGTGCTCGAGTGTGACATGATGTGCTTATGATTTTGTAGCAGACAGGGGCGTTATTTGTGCCGGGCCCTGTGTACGTGTCTAACTGGATTGATTATACCATCACTTTGCTAATGTCCAGGTTCGAAGCAAGGCTTCTCATGTGTTGCCTGTGGCTTGTAATAGGCAGAGCATCCCAATGGCAGTCAGCCTGGCCCCCAGCCTGGGGAACCAGGGAGCTAGGACATCAGAGTGTGTTCCCACGAAAGGACAGTAAGCAGCAGTGAGACCCATAGAGCCGTCACTCAGCTCTCCTGGTTCCGGTCCCCTCTGCCCAGAAGCATAATGTTGACATTCTTTTTCTTTTTTTTTTAAGATAATATTTTTAAAAGACTTTATGTATTTGTAGAGAGGAAGGGAGAGAAACATCAATGTGTGGTTCCCTCTCACGCACCTCCTGCTGGGGACCTGGCCCACAACCCAGGCATGTGCCCTGACTGGGAATCAAACCAACAACACTTTCGTTTCCAGGCTGGCACTCAGTCCACTGAGCCACACCAGCCAGAGTTACCGTTGACATTCTTAAAACCAGGAAGGTCTGTTCGGACCACCTCCTGTGTGAGGAATGCTTTGACAGGGCTGTTTGAACTTCACTCTGAGATGATACTGACGTGTCTTGAGTGTTAAGGTAGTCAGATGAAAAGATCTGAGAGTGATGTCTTCTGTTTTCTACTTACCTGACCTCTCTGCTCGGCCCAAGTCTGAGTCTTTTATTACAAGTTCTTAATTGTTACTGTAGCGAACATTTTTTTATACTTAAAATACACCTAAATGTCTTATTTCCTTTCAGGTTACTCTCAGGAGTCAAGAAGCTCTTCATCTTTCAGTTGGTAGACGGGAAGGTAGTCGTGAGGAGTGACATTACTGTCACCCATTTGACCCACGTGAGTTAACCGTGGGAATGATAATTAAATAATGGGAATTGTGTGAACTGTGCATGTATAACTTTAGAACATTTTTCAATATTGAAACTACTAAATATATCTTAAGATCCAAAAGGCAAAATTAACTTGTGCAGCTTAACAGTGCCTAGAGAAGCCTTTAGTGTTGTTGTAATGTTATGTTTGGTTTTAATTTGTGTTTTCCCCTTTTTATTTGTCATTCTATATTGGGAAAGCTGTATGCTGTAAATTATTTGCATATAGTACATTTATCTGAAATGGTATCTTTAAAAAGTGTAAGCCTTGAAGAAAATACAAGGAAAAAAATGAAGTTATTACAATCAAATTAGGAAAAGCATAAGCCTCAATTCCATATTCTGTAGATATTAACGTTCACGCTACCTTTTGGATCTAAAACTAAATATTTGTCTTACTACTTTGCCATCTCCTAAGCATACTGTTCACCACAGTCACAAAGGAGCTATTTTACAGCGAGGGGATATGGGTTTGAAACTCGCAGAGACTGGCTTGAAATAATCCTGTGTTTTGTTTCCATCCTGTGACCGCTGCAGAGCTGTCTGCGGTCGCTGCTGGAGCAGTTGGCAGCCTACGGGCAGGTGGTGTTCCAGCTCCAGGAGTTCATCGACGAGGTCATGGGCCACGGCCCTGACAGCTCACTGCCGGGGAATGGAAACGGCCACAAGAAGCTCACGGAAGCCCCCTTCCGAACCTACCAGGCGTTCATGTGGGCCCTGTACAAATACTTCATCACTTTCAAGGAAGAACTTGCCCAAATTGAGAAGAGCATCATCAATAACGGTATTTAAACGTTCTTCGCTTTTGCTCGTGAGACAGCTCACACTTTGAATGCCATTGAAGTTACTAATTGATAGGAAGTTTGAAAATTACATGGCAAAGAAGTAACTGTCATGAATATATTTATTTTCTAAATGATTACTATTTTTTGGCATTACCCAAGGACATTTTTTAATTGCTTTAAAAGACAGAGAAAGGTATGGCAGATCCTGGCCGGCAGGATCCGTGTATGTTGTGGTTACTCATGAACAAATACACACGGAGGAGAGAAGTCCTATGGAGAAAAAGGGACGGCATGGCCACTCTCTGAGTGAGAGAGGGCAAGAGGGCCAGAGGCCCCTGCCTGGACAAGCTTTTATTGTTTTTCTGGGTCCATGACATGGAGGGTAGTCCTCATTTACTGTGCACAGGTTCACTGCAGGGGACTCCCATTTACAGATAACAAAGGGAAGAATGCTGCTAATTACTTCAAAGTGAAGGATGTTGCAGACCAAGGGGAAAAGTGGTTGAACTGGTCACACTCCATACTTGGGAGGTTTAGCTCAGATTTTAGGAAGTTGCAGTAAGCACTTGCTGCCTCAATTTAGGGTGAGGGAGTTTTAGCAAAAGCAAGTCTCGTAGCAGTCTAGGTACAATCCAGGCCTGACTCCCCACGGGAAAACCTCTCCGTGGGCGGGCATGGTCCTGTGTGCCACTCTCTCCCCACTGGTTTTCCACGTGAGTGCTAAACTGCATTCCCATGCCATATGGAGGGGTTCCCTACAGAAAGGGGAGGACAGAGAGAAACATCAATTGGTTGCTTTCCATATGTGCCCCTGCTGGGGACAGAACCTAGGTATGTGCCCTGACTGGGAATCAAACCTGCAACCTTTTGGTGCGCAGTACAGTGCTTGAACAAACTGAGCCACACTGGCCAGGGCTAAAATTATTCTAAATTTGTATTTTAAGCCATACATATCATTAAAAATCCAAACAGTGAAAGACGGTGAAAATTTTTCCACCACTGCAGGTGTGGCTCAGTTGGTTAAGAGCCTTGTCCCATAGGCCGAAGAGTAGCAGGTTCAATTCCCAGTCAGGACACGTGCCCAGGTTCTGGTTCAGTGACATTTCGGTTCTAGTAAGGGCACGTGCAGGAGGCAGCTGATTGATGTTTCTGTCTCACATTGATGTTTCTCTCTCTGCCTCCCTCCTTCCCTTCGCCTCTTTGTAAGATCAATAAGCATGGCCTCAGGTGAGGGAAAAATAAAGAAAACTTTTCCTCCTCCTCCAGTTCTTCAGGCAAGAACTTAGTTCCTCTCCCTAGAGGGAACCAAGTTGTAGTCGCTTGTGTACCCTCTTGGAAATAATTTTTTTTTAAAGATTGTATTTATTTATTTTTAGAGAAAGGGGAAGGGAGGGAGAGGAAAGAAATATCAATGTGTGGTTGTCTCTAGTGCACCCCTTATTGGGGTTCTGTCATGTAACCCAAATTTGTGCCCTCACCGGGACTCGAACCGATGACCTTTTGGTTTACAGGCCCGCACTCAATCCACTGAGCCACACTAGCCGGGCCAGAAATAATTTAGACAATGCAGTGGGTGCATTTTCATGTGGGCAGACCTGGAAGTCTATTCACTTCTCCCTTCAAATCCTATTTTCATTTAAATTTTGAGGATCATTACCTTATAAGTATGTTAAGAGCCTCGTCATTCTTTTCCACAAACTCAGTGTCTTACTATATGGATGTGTCACAGACCAGTCCCCTTGTGGTCACTCAGGTGCTTCTGAGCCTTAGTTGTTGCCGTCAGCACCGTAGCAGTAACCACTGCTGTGTCACTTGTTGTACATGGGCAGCGAGCTGGCTACAGTGAAAGTTCTTCAGAGCACCGCTGCCCTGGCTGGTGTGGCTCAGTGAATTGGGTGCCAGCCTGCGAACCAAACGTCATTGGTTCAGTTCCCAGTCAGGGCACCTGGCTGGATTGCAGGCCAGGTCCCCAATAGGGGGTGCATGAGAGGCAGCCACACACTGATGTTTTTCTTCCTCCCTTCCCTTCTCTCCAAACATAAATAAATTAAGTCTTTAATTAAAAAAAGGCGTGGAAGTGCTGGGCAGAGGCGATGGCAGGGCGATTTGGGTAGATCTGCCACATTGTTCCACAGGAACTGCTGAGCGACTTGCCACCCTTGCAGGCAGCACGTAACCGAGCCTTGTGTCTTCTCCCACGTGGCGGGTGTGAAGTGGCAGCCCTGTGCCTGTTTCTTCCCTTCTGCTCTGGCTGCAGCTGCTGCTTAGAGTAGTGCTCAGTCCCTGTGCCCATTGCGGGACTTACCTGAATTCCTCGGGGGTGACCCCCATGTCACTACAGTCTGTCATCAATGCCAGGGGCTTGCCCTGGCACAACACACTGGGGAGCCTGCAGACCCTCCTTGGGTGTCACCACTCTGTGGGCACTCGAGTTTCTTCGGGGAGTGGGGAATAGGACGTGTGTGTTGTGCTGTGACGTGTGGTCCCATGCGCTGATTCCCGCAGCCCCCTCCATGCTCAGGAGTCAGAGCCACCTGAGCTCTGTGAAAGAGCCACCACTGAAACAGCAGCCCCACTGTATTCTGGGATTTCTTTCTTTTGTCCAGTAGTTTTAATTTGCATTCTTCGGTTACAAGTAAGGTCGACTGTCTTTCTGTCTAGGAATCACTTGTGTGTCCTTCCCTGTCAGCTCCTTTATACGTTGTTTTTCTGGGAGTTCGTTTTTTGCCTCCTTTAGAAAGCACTTTCTTTAGGGACATAAACCTGGGCGACAGGAGAGGAAAACGCAGCCCCCTCCTGTCGGCTCTGCCTTCCCTGATGGTTGAGTGTTTCTGCAGTATCTGGCTGCACCGTTTTCCTGGCTAATGAGTATGACCCTTGACCCTCGCAGATACCACAGTAACTCTCGCCATCGTGGTGGACAAGCTGTCTCCCCGACTTGGGCAACTGAAGGTTCTGCACAGAATCTTTAGCACCGGGATAGCCGAGGTCCCGCCAGACACGCGGAACGTTGTTCGGGCGTCTCACCTGCTTAACACCCTGTACAAGGCCATTCTCGAGTATGACAACGTGGGAGAGGCCTCTGAACAAACGGTACGTGGCCCCTCATCTGGTCTCAAGCGCGTGGCTCCCTCTTGTGCTGGCAGAACAGTGGGCCGCAGCCATTGTAGCTCCTTCTAGAAACAGTGCTTAAGTCACAGTGTGTCTGACACTTGTGCAGGGTTTTGAAATTAGCTTCTAAGTTTGTTTTTTGTGTTTTCTTTTTTTTTTCCAGATTTTATTTATTTTTAGAGAGAGGGGAAGGGAGGGAGAAAGAGTGAGAAAAACATCAAAGTGTGGCTGTCTCTCGAGTGCCCCCTGCTGGGGACCTGGCCTACAACCCAGACATGTGCCCTGACTGGGAATTAAACCGGCGACCCTTCAGTTTACAGGCCAGCACTCAACCCACTGAGCTACACCAGCCAGGGCTCTTCTAAGTTATAATTGCTGTGATGACCAAAAGGATGCGATGCAGTAAGGACAAAACATGACAGCAGGATGTGAAAAGTACCCAGCTCTCTTCCAAAGCGAGGTGCAATAACCCTTTCTGAAATAACACTGCAAGTCTATGATGGGAAGCTTCGAGAGTGGTCAGTCATAGAAAAAGTAGGACCAAGGTTACTAGGGGCTGAGAGGAGGGGAGGTATGTTATGGGAATAGAGCTGCAGGGACTTTTTTTTTTTGAAGATTTTATTGATCTTTTTTAGAGCTGGGGGAGTGATGAAGAGAGGGAGAGAAACATCAGTGTGTGGTTGCCTCTAGCGCGCCCCCTACTGGGGACCTGGCCCACAACCCAGGTGTGTGCCCTGACTGGGAATCGAGCCGGCGACTCTTTGGTTTGCAGGCCAGCGCTCAATCCACTGAGCCACACCAGCCAGGGCAAGAATTGCAGTTTTAAGCATGAGAATGTTGTGGGTATCTGTTCTCACAACAGTGTGAGTATACTTAACTTGATTGAACTATACACTTAAGAACAGTGGAGAGCATATTTATGTTACATACTTGATCATCACAATTTAAGAAAACAGCGCTCCCTAGAGACTGGAATCTGGAAAGCTGCAGGTTTGTCTGGGCATGTGTTGTGGGTGTGTTTCCCTGCTAGTTGGCGCACTGTTATTTTCTCCCCATGGTGGTCCCGCTGCTCCCTGCGAAGGAGGTCCGTTTCTCTCGGCTGTGTAGTGTTTTCCCACTGGGCTGGGCGGTAGAGTGAAACCATGTCCGCATTGCTGCTGGACACCTCACTCACTGCTCCACTCAGGTAGGAAAACCAAGTCGCTGTTGTCCCTGGGTAATTGCCACTCACGGGGGTCCGAGTGTGGGCTACAGACCTGTGTTCCTCTTGTGAGTGGGTGAGTTCTGCACGAGGGTCTTAAACACATGGTTTGGGTTTTTCATTTCTTACTTTGTTTCAGAAAGCAGAATCCTGGTCACTCTTTAGAAGGCATCTCAGAAGTGCGTCGACCTCGTCTCCCACCGAGACGAGGGCGCCCTGAGAGCGGCCTGTGCGCGTGTCCCTGCAGGTGTCCCTGCTCTTCTCTCTCTGGGTGGAGACCGTGCGGCCCTACCTGCAGATCGTGGACGAGTGGATCGCGCACGGCCACCTGGGCGACTGCGCGCGGGAGTTCATCATCCAGAGGTGACCGCCGCCGCACACCGCACGGGGGGGCATGTTCTCTCGGTTCGGGCAGCACCGAGGGAGAGCAGTTGGGCCGAGAGAGCTCTGTGGTCACCACAGGGCACGTCAGGGCACGGCCCTCACACGCCTTTCTCCTGCCCTTGTGTCAGTGCACCGCTCAGCCCTGCAGACTGCCCCTCTGAGTGGCAGTGTGTCGATGTCGGGCTGGCCTAGCAACACGCACAGCACTTCCTGGAAAGCGAGTGCCGGCCACAACCACCCACTCCAGTCATTCTGGGATAAAGCTTAGACAAAAGTATGAAAATGTTTCCGAAGAGGCCTCTAATACATTTATTTCTCCAAATTAGCTGCTCTAGACTTTTTTTTTTAATCCTCAAGTGAGGGTATATGTGTTGATTTTAGAGAGCAGAAGGGGGAAGGGCAAAGAGAGAGACACGCACAGGCACACCCATCAATGTGAGAAAGAAACATCGGTTGCTGTGCACCCCGACCAGGACCAAACCTGAAACCCAGGCCTATGCCCTGACCAGGAATCGAACCCTGGACCTTCTGGTGTGTGGGATGGCATTCCAACTGCTGACCCACAGGAGCCAGCACACTACTTTTTTTTTTTTTCCCCTTAAGTTAATTGGTTTTTCTGAATACAATCACAGAATCTGCATCTCAACGCCGTGTGCAGTTGGGTGCTCCGTGTGGTTGTGTGGTTTTATTGACAGCTGTTCATTTCCCTCGACGGGAAGGGCGTGCTGACTCCTCCGAGCTCTGGAAAAGGGGCCCTGTTTCCGGTGCTCAGATAGAACAGGCAGCCTTTCCCCCAGTCCAGCTTTTGCCTTTCATTCTTTCCTGTTTCATCTCTCTCACTATTCTTAGATAGTGAGGAGTATCTGTCATTTCGTTACTCAAAGTAGTTCTGTTAAGAATCTACGTGGACCCTGGCTGGTGTGGCTCAGTGGATTGAGCACGGGCTGCAGAGCAAAGCATCGCCAGTTCTATTCCCAGTCAGGACACATGCCTGGGTTGCAGGCCAGGTCCCCAGTAGGGGGTGCTCAAGAGGCAAGCACACATTGATGTTTCTCTCTTTCTTCCTCCCTTCCCCTCTCTCTAAAAAAATAAATAAAATCTTCAAAAAATAATCTCATGTGGAGAGGGGTAGGTGTGAAAGTCTGGAGATTACTCTCACAGGAGAGGAACAAATTAATCATATTTTGTTTAATTGCATTTCAGGCAACTTTCTACTTAGTTAGATTTTTGTCTTAGTCATCAGAGTATTTATCCACGTTTTCATGTTAAGCTGAGGCCAGATAAACTCTCCCATTCTGCATAGACATTGCTTTGCTTCAGCAATAACTGAAGTTACCGTGTCTGGGAATGTCTGGATCCCACACGGCCAAGCTAGAACACACATACTGTTCTTTTGGAAGAAGAACGAACGTCTAACTTTCTTTTGAATCTCTACAGAAACAAAAATGTTCCGGTGAATCACAGAGACTTCTGGTACGCCACCTACACGCTCTACAGTGTGTCGGAAAAGACAGAAAACGAGGAAAAGATGAGCGACAATGCCAGCGCCAGCTCTGGCAGCGAGCAGGGGCCCTCCAGCCGGCAGCACACCATGGTGTCCTTCCTCAGGCCCGTCCTGAAGCACATCATCATGGCCGGCAAGTCCATGCAGCTGCTGAAGCACCTGCAGGCGGGGGACGGCACCACGGGCCAGGCCACGGCCAGAGGTGGGCCCTTCCCCGCGCCTCTCTCAGCAGAGCGTGCTCTGCTGCTGTCTTCGCCCTTGTCATTCAAGATACAGACTGATTCTATAGTTTTCTGTGTGTTTCATTGGTTTTTAATGTTTAGAGAGAGGGGAACGTGGGGAGAAAGAGAGAAACATCAATTGGTTGGTTGCCACTCGTGCGTGCCCTAAACAGTGATGGAACCCACAACCTATGCAAGTACCCTGACTGGGAATTGAACCTGCAACTGTGGGTTTGCAAGACTGCGCCCAAGCAAGCCACACTGGTAGTTTGAAAATCATCAAAGCCTTCTAGTTACATGGAAGTTAGCACCATGATCAAGGGAGTAGATCATGCTGCTTCTAATAGAAAAGTTGTCCTCATTGGAAATGTCTACCACTTGCTCTGGCCAGTGTGGCTCAGTGGAGTGAACACCGGCCTGCTAACTAAAAAGTTGTTGGTTCAATTCCCAGTCAGGGCACATGACTGGTTGTGGGCCAGGTCCCCAGTTGGGGGTGTGCTAGAGGCAAATGATTGATGTTTCTCTCCCTCTCTTTCTCCCTCCCTTCCCTTCTCTGTAAAAATGAATACATAAAACCTTTAAGAAAAAGACAGAAAGAAGGAAATTTGTAGTACCGTATTTGAAAGGCAGTGATAAGAAGTTCCACATATATTTTCCTTACTCTTGATTCCTGAGGACTGGTCTGTTTTTTTGTTTGTTTGTTTGTTTGTTTTTTAGATTTTTATTTATTTTAAGAGACAGAAGGGAAGGAGAAAGAGAGGGAAAAAATCAATGAATGTGTGGTTGCCTCCTACACACCCCCTACTGGGGGCCTGGCCTACAATGCAGGCATGTGTCCTGACTGGGAATCAAACCGGCAACCCTTGGTTCACTTTGGTTGCCAGGCCCATGCTAAATCCACTGAGGTACACCAGCCAGGGCAGGACTGGTCCTTTAAAAATAATTCCCTAGCATATCTTGCAGCATGTCGCTCTAGAAAACCACGAACCCTGGCAGATAGGAATTCATTGGTGAGCAATTCAAACTGGACCGGCGATTTCAAGAAAATCTTGATGTTATTTCTAGTCTTTTTTCATGCTATTTAAACAGTGTGCTTAAAACTTTATCAGTTGACTACAAAGATTTGAAAGGCATAAATGTGACCCTTGGTTGTTTTGTTTGTAAAGCAGCTTAGTGTTACATCAGTTATTTTGTATCTTCTCTAATAATGTTTTCAGTTGGCCCGGGTTCGTGCTCAGTTGGTTAGAGCATCATCCGGATACGCCAACGTTATGGGTTTGATCCTTGGTCAGGGAACGTGTAAGAATCAACCAATGAATGTGTAGATAGGTGGAACAACCAATTGATGTCCCCCCCCCCCGACCCCTTTCTTTTTCCCTTCCGCCTCTCTAATCAATAAATAAAAATTTAAAAAATAAGAATATTTTTACTTTGCAATATTTCCCTTTTGAAGGAATAATAAAATGTAATCAGCTTTCTAGGGCTAATCTTGGAAGTGTTTTTTCCCATAAAATTCTGAAGTGCTGTACATGGTAACTTAACTTTCAAGTGTTCTGCTTAGGGTACTCCCTTGTTCAGAAAAAGGTTAGGTTATGCTTGCATGTCTAACCCTGAACTTCTCCATTGTCTGACAGGATGTAAACATGGGTAGTAGCACCATATTATAAAAGTAACAATATGGGAATAGACTCTCATAGTATTTCCAGAGAGAAAATACCAGGCAACATTTAGATTAAATCACATAATATATCTGAATGTTACTTAATGTTAAGTAACCTGGCGTACTTCTTTATGTTTCAGACGCAGAAAGAAAAAGCCTCTATACTCTCTTTCTGGAGTCGGTACAGTCACGCCTTCGACACGGAGAAGACGCCCCCGCGCAGCCCCGCACCGAGCAGTTGGCGACCAAGGAGAACCTCATTAAGATGCAGTGCATTGCTGAGAGGCGCCTTGAACTGGACGACGTGCACGACCCGCTGCTGGCCGTCAACTTTGCCAGGTGAACACCAGCTGCTATTTTTATTGTTGTTGTTGAGATTTATTTATTTATTTTTAGAGAGGGGAAGGGAAGGGGAAAGAGAGAGAGAAACATCAATGTGTGGATGCCTCTTTAGCACCCCCTACTGGGGATCTGGCCCATAACCCAGGCATGTGCCCTGACTGGGAATTGAACTGGTGACCCTTTGGTTCACAGGCTGGCACCCAGTCCACTGAGCCACACTAGTCCCAGCCCAGCTGCACCATTTCTGATGGTTGAAATAGCAGAATCTATGCCATACTTCGTATCATTTATTTCTGCCAGGCGGGGGCCTTCCAGCCTTAAAGATAAAAACCTTTGTAGCCTATTCTACTTTATGAAGGAATGGAGCACAAGAAGACACTGTGTTCACTTATTTCCGATGTGCCCTTTGGCCGCCCTGGTGCTTGTGAACATCCCCAGGCTGTCCTGTGCCCTAGGCCCAGGGGAGTGCCGTCTCCGGGACAGAAGCTGCTCTAGGAAGTCTGGGTCATGGGTGGGCATCAGACACATCCAGTGAGCCAGACTCTCCCTGTGCGTAACATGCTTCTGGGCTCTTGAGGCTTGTGGGTGGTTGGTACCAACACACTGCTGTTACCTGAGACTATCACTTGCTGCCAGTGGCTCTAGTGTCCAGAAAGGGCCAAAGTGCGTGACCCTGAAGGCAGAAGTGACTCTGAACAGCTGGTTCACTCTAAGTGTACTTTGAGGAGACAGATTTCTCTCTTTCTGCCCCAGCTGGTGTGGCTCAGTGGATTGAGTGCTGGCCTGTGAACCAAAGGGATGCTGGTTTGATTCTCAGGGTATTGCAGAAACATTGATGTTTCTCTCCTTCTCCCCTTGCCCTCTCTCTAAAAGTAAATAAATAAAATCTTTTAAAATATATATTTAAAAAAAGATTCTCTATCTGTAATAATTTAATTGTTCATTTTAAAATGGCGCTCTGAAATTTTGATTTCAGAGAATCCTGTTGACGGCTGCTCTTAAAAGAAGACTTTCTTTTTTATGTGAAAGGTTGTATTTGGAACAGAGCGACTTTCATGAGAAGTTTGCTGGCGGAGACATCTGTGTGGATAGGTCCTCGGAGTCTGTGACGTGCCAGACGTTCGAATTAACACTGAGATCTTGCCTGTACCCCCACATTGACAAGCAGTATCTCGAGTGCTGTGGAAACCTCATGCGGACGCTGAAAAAAGATTACAGGTCTGAGGGGGTTTCGCTTCAGAGGATGTCTGTAGTTTATTGTCCTTCGAGAATCATTGTGATTATGTTAAAACCTGTATTTCCAGTCAGTTTTTATTAGAGTGGGAAATAGATATGCAGTTAACAATTTTCTTTTGAGAGAATCAATTAACCTTTAATGTTTTCCTAACTTTGTTGTGAAATTTAATTGTTTATTTCTGAGACACTATCCCAGAAGAAAAACAGAAGTATGTTGCACAAAAATGCCCATCACAAAATTTGCCATCAGAGGGGAAAATGTGCAAATTACCAGTTCTTTAAATTATGGCGTCTCAAAAAATATGGCATACTCGTGTCATATGTGTGAACTTAGTAAAGTTAACAGAAACAGTGTTTATACAGACTATTAAATAACATATTTTGTTCTTTTTTAAGTTTAATCTTTTTTAAAGATTTTATTTATTTTCAGGGAAAAGAAGGGAGAAAGGGGGAGAGAAACATCAATATGTGGTTGCCTCTCACATGACCCCTACTGGGGACCTGGTCTGCAACCCAGGCATGTGCCCTGACTGGGAATCAAACCAATGGCCCTTTTGTTCATGGGCCCGTGCTCAATCTACTGAACCACACCAGCCAGGGCTAAATAATCTTTATTGTACTTTTTTCCACTACCATTTAGTCCCCTTATACCACCCTGGCCCCAGCAATCACCACACTGTTGTCCATGTCCACGAATCCTTTTTTCCTTTTGGCTCAATCCCACCACCTCCGAACCTCCCCCCCATATTTTGTTCTTGAAGCTTAAAAAAGCAGCATATATAACATGATGAGGACTATATTTCATTAAAGACACAGAAAAAAAAAAAGACTGGAAATAAATACCCCAAACAGTAACAGTGAAAATTCGCTATGAATGGTAGGATTTTGATTTCCTTTTGTTGTTGCTGTCACACTTTTTGACTGCCCAGTTTTCTGTGTTAAGGAAAAATAACTTCTATTACTGCAAGGTACCTAAGAAGCGTTAGCAGTTCCGACTGCCATCAGTGCAGAGAGTAAGCCTGCGTCACTGCAAACGCTGGCTCACGAAGCCTGTGGCGGACGGGGGCCCGCCTCATGGTGCCTCCGGCCTCTCCTTGCAGGTTGGTGGAATACTTGCAGGCCATGAGGAATTTCTTCTTGATGGAAGGTGGAGATACCATGTATGACTTCTACACATCGATTTTTGATAAAATAAGAGAAAAGGAAACCTGGCAAAATGTGTCTTTTCTTAATGTCCAGCTCCAAGAGGCAGTAGGACAGCGTTACCCCGAAGACAGTTCACGGTAAAATGTGGAAGCTGCCTTTTATTTATTTATGTTTTAGAGAGAGGGGAAGGGAGGGAGGAAAAGAGGGAGAGAAACATCAGTGCGAGGTTGCCCTTATGCACCCCCTCCTGGGGACCTGGCCCTCAACCCAGGCATGTGCCCTGACTGGGAATAGAACTAGCGACCTTTTGGTTTACAGGCCCACACTCAGTCCACTGAGCTATACCAGCCAGGTGGAAGCTATCTCTTATGTTCAGTGTTATAGAATAATCCCTGTCCCATAGACCCCTCAGTGAATATCTGTGTGGGTCATCTTATTTAATCTTCACATGGATTTTGCTAATGTAATTTACATGTTAGAAAACCAAGGCAGTGGCAAGCCGAGTGGCTCGCCCACCAAGCAAAGCAGGATGAGGAGATGGAACCCAGCGGCTCTTGGGCTCTGCTAGCCTCCCTCACGGGGCTGGAGTCGGAGCTGCCCCTGCCCTGCCCGAGCCCGCTGTACCGGCCTCCTCCCTGGTGGCCTTTGGTGTTCTGAGGCAGCTGCTGCTGTCACACAGGTTCAGGAGTGGCGAGTAGGTAGCTGCACTTGATGGGCACGGTTGCAGGTTTTCAGACTGCTCCACAGGCTCATTCCCAGCCAGCCTGCTGACCTGCTCTTCCTCCCCCCCAGCTATCTGACCAGCTCTGTGAATCGGTGCCCCCACACCTTTGCAGCACAGAGGCTGTAGCCCACCTTCCCCCCCGACCCCCAGCCTCAGGTTCCTTGCTTCCTGTTTAGCTTTCTTCCTCATTCCCGTTCGAAAGTAATAACTGTAACAGTTAATACACGTCAGGTGCCAACTTAGGGCGTTATTTTCTTCACAGCCATGCTGGTGACTGACTGTCCGCTGCTTAGTAGTAGATAAAATAATTCCCTTTAGTTTTATTTTATTCTTTTATTACCTTCAATTCTGCCATAAAAGTGGAATTTTATCAATTATGTGGTTATAAAAGCCAGGTAACTGCTCGATTCTTTTCATGGTAAGACATTAGTGCCCCACACTCTCGGAGGGTCCCAGGGAAGGTTATATTGTTCAATATCAGTAGAAACCCATGAATTTTATTATATTTGACATGTTTTAATCTATTACAGTTATTCTTTTTTTTAAAAGATTTATTTACTTTTAGACAGAGGGTAAAGGAGGGAGAGAGGGAAACATCAATGTATAGTTGCCTCTCGTGCGCCCCCTACTGGGGACCTGGCCCACAACCCAGGCCTGTGCCCTGACTGGGAATCAAACTAGTGACCTTTTGGTTCACAGACCGGTGCACAATCCATTGAGCCACAGTAGCCATGGCTATTACAGTTATTCTTTTTTTTTGTTGCTTAGATTGTTCCATTTCGACCCACAGAGAACCTTGTCACCTGACCCCAGTGACCCCGGGGAGCCCTAGGTCTCAAGCCCAACATGTAGGCCCGTTCTCTGCTCATCCTGTCCAGGCCCCTGTGCCTCTCCTACGAGCACTTGTCTTGGCTGTCTGGTGGCTTCAGAGCCTTCCACCTGGTGCTGGAGTAGATCCCTCAGCCCTGGGTTGTCGCTACGTCTGGGCTCTCAGAGGACGGAGCTGGGACATCTGTAGGAAGAGCAGAGTGAAGCATAAGCTCACATTGATATTTTCGGTGTCTGTGAAAGACGACTAATTGCACTCTGATTTCCCTTTGAGCGTTACTCACAAGTTACCCTAACACATACTGGATTTGTTCTATGACAAGTAGTAGTGGTCCCAAAGTCACGGTAGCAGCCGCAGCCCCTGTGGGTTCACTGCGCACCCTGCGCTGCCACCTCCAAGCCTCCTTGGGCTCGAACCAGCACCCACATGGCACCGGGCCGGCTTTCTTCTGGCAGCGAGTGTTCCTCTTCCGGGACTGCTGTGCTGCTCCCTGCCCCCATTGCCATTTTGTTTTCAGTTAGGCGAACGGCTGTGCGTTTCTGAAGTTGAAATCATTGGTACTGAGGTTCTTTTAGGGAGATCTGGCCTCTGTTTCTGGCCCTGCAAGCCTCCCCCGCTTCCCAGAAAATAACCATGGTTATTGGATTTCCACGTTGTGGCTTGGCCTGCACCCAGACCCATTGCTTGGGCCCTGCTCCCCGAGAGCTGCGTGGTCCTCAGGGCGCTGACCAGACCCTGAGGAGCAGGGTCGTCAGACGCTCAGGTGCCCACGTGGCACCAAATACAGAGACATTCCCAAGCACTGGGGCACCTGCTCCTTTCTATTGGGAGTCACATTCGAACCAGTGTTAGGGACATGCGAGCGACACTGTTTTAGAAGCAGAACCCACTCTGGCCACCCGCACGCTCCCGGGCTGAGCAGAAGTCCGCTTCTGAGCCCGCTGGCTGCCTGTTTCCAGACTAAGCTGCCTGCCTTCGTCCTTTTTCCTAATTAGCTGACAGCTGTTAGGTGTCTCTTCTCCTTTATGGCTAAACTCGGTATTTGAGAACTTTTCTTATTTCCAAAACCAAATTCCTGTTGTGGAATATATGCCAGAAAATATGGCTGTATTAGAACATTGGCACTCCTTTTATGAAATACAGTGTCTTTTTTGCAATATGATGTAAATAAAATAAATGCTAAAATGATGATGGTTTTTTGAAAGAGCCTTTTATACGAGCACATTTCCACCAACTGAAACTAAAATTTCTTTTTCTAGTCTCTCTATTTCTTTCGAAAACGTGGACACAGCCAAGAAGAAACTCCCCGTTCATATCCTAGATGGCCTGACCCTGAGCTACAAGGTATGTGCTGATACACTCTGTAAGAACACTTTGGTGTTAAAATTAAAAGGTGCAAGCTCTGCCTGGCATGGCTCAGTGGGTTAGAGTACCGTCCCGTACCCCAAAAGGTTGCGGGTTCTTTTCCCACCCAGGGCACATACCCTGTGGGTTTGATCCCTGATTGGGGCACGTACAGGAGGCAAGTGAGTGATGTTTCTCTCTCTCTCTCTCTCTCTCTCTCTCTCTCTCTCTTCTTTCCTCCCTCTTTCTTTAAGAGGAATGAAAAAATGTGCTAGGATGAGAATAAAAAACAATTAAGATGTGCAGGTAGTGGGTTCCCTTCCATCCTGATTTTGCGTTTTTGTTTTCACAGGTCCCATGGCCTGTGGACATTGTTATAAGCTCGGAATGTCAAAAAATTTACAACCAGGTGTTCCTTCTCTTACTGCAGATTAAGTGGGCAAAGTATAGTCTGGATGTGTTGCTATTTGGTGGTAAGATTATAATTGAAAATTAAGTTATAAAATGTAATTATATTTTAAATTAAATTATAGTTTAATTTCAGCCCTGAAAAAGAGATTGGTGGTCTGGTCATTTTTTTTTATTTATATACAAGTACCAAAAATGATGTGTATTTATAGCAGCATTTTTATAGATGCCAGAGTTAATTTTCTTTTAAAAATATTTTATTTATTTTTAGAGTGGGGGAGGGAGGTAGAAAGAGAGGGAGAGAAACATCAGTGTGTGGTTGCTTCTCACACACCCCCAACCATGCATCTGGCCCACAACCCAGGAGTGTGCCCTGGAATCGAACCAGCGACCCTTAGGTTCACAGGCCGGTGCTCAATCCACTGAGCCACACCTGCCAGGACTACGTGACAGTTTTTAATGAGTTCCTGGGACTTTGCGTTTGCATTCTGATGACAGCGACCATCCAGGTGTTATGGGAACTTTTCAGGGCGCCCCCTTTCAGACACGCTGAAGGGTGGGCCCCTGCAGCACCTGTGGTGACCTCGCTGCAGGGGCCCCACCCTCAGCAGCTGAGAGCAGCTCGCCGCCCACGCCACTCTTTGCCTCTCTCGCAGAGATAGCCGAGAAACCACACCTGCAGGAAGGACTCCAGTGCGGGCCGCAGAGGAAACCAGTGCGACAGCAGATTCACCGCATGCTCCTCTTACGAGTGAAGCTCATGCACTTCGTGAACAGCCTACACAACTATATCATGACCAGGGTTTGTGTCTGTCCACCTGCCTCGCACCCAGCTGCTCACAGGAAATCACTGGTAATAGACCAGAAACCTGGAGGAGCCCACGGCGTAGCTCTAGGCTACAGACGTGAAAATAGCACATGTTCACACTTTGATTGTAAAATGTTAGGGTAGTGGGAGGGATGGGGGGGCAGTTTTAGACCTGCCAGGGCATGTGTGTCCCACGTCTGCTGTCCCTCTTTTCCCCCTGGGACAGGCACGGCCAGAGCCCCTCTTTCACATTGCCTTCCGAACTTGCCCCGTGGTCCTCTGAATTTTGATCGGTGGTGACAGCTGCTCCTGGGAAATGGCTTCAATTTTTAGTGACAGCCAGACTCTACCAGGCTGGTGTGCACTGTCCGGAGGAAGAGACAGGCAGATTATGTGCTTTTTTCTTCACAACAAGAAGAAAGTTGTTTCAAAGTATATTTTTCTTCCACGTCTTCAAACCAGTTTAAGAGGATGTTCTGAGAGAGGCTCCTGCCATTTGCACAGTGCCCATATTGCTAGGACTCCTTTTGGAGTTTAAAGTGGTTGCCAAAGAAATCTCTACTTGTTCTGGCCTGTAAGTCCTAAAACCCATTTTGTTCCGGTGAAGGAGCCTTTCTGGCTGGTGTCTCAGACCTGCTGCCTTCTGTCCCCTGAGGCCACATCAGTGGTGCCCGGACTGCAGCCCCAACCCTTCAGCGTTGAGAGTGAGCGGTGGGGGTTGCAGGTGTACTGGGTGTGCAAAAGGAGTTTTGCAGCTATAGTACAGATAAATGATATAATAATTAGTAAGAAATAACATAAGGATAAATTCTGCTTCGTGTACTCACAGCTGTAAACCTACTTTTACCTGCCTCTGTGTAAACAGTGCAACTTAGAAAAATGTGTACCCTCAGCCCTGTCTGGTGTAACTCAATGGATTGAGCGCGGGCTGAGAACCAAAGGGTCACCAGTTCGATTCCCAGTCAGGGCATAGGCCTGGGTTGTGGGCCAGGTCCCCCGTGGGGGGAGGGACAACCACACGTAGATGTTTCTCTCCCTGTCTTTTTTCCTCCCTTCCCCTTTCTCTAAAAATAAATAAATAAAATCTTGTTAAAAAAGAAAAATATACCTGGCTGGCGTAGCTCAGTGGATTGAGCGCGGGCTGCGAACCAGGCATCGCAGGTTCGATTCCCAGTCAGGGCACATGCCTAGGTTGCAGGCCATGTCCCCCAGCAACCGCACATTGATGTTTCTCTCTCTCTCTCTCCCTCTCCCTTCCCTCTCTAAAAATAAATAAATAAAATCTTAAAAAAAAAAAAAAGAAAAGAAAAATATATACCTTCAACTTACCCAATGATTTTTTTTTAACCCTTGCTTTTAGAGAGAAGGGAAGGGAGGCGGGGAGAGAGAGAAACAGATCAGTTGCCTCTCACATGCACCCCAACTGGGGATTGAACCTACAACCTGGGTACGTGCCCTGACTGGGGATCAAACCCACAACTTTTTGGTTGATGGGACGACAACTCACCAACTGAGCCACCCGGCCAAGGCTACCTGATGGTTCCCCACACCCCCCCGCAAAAAAAAAAAAAAAAAAAGACAAATCAGTGCACTCTCCCGTCTGGTTGAATATACTTGCCCCTCCCTACCGGGAACGGTCTGTTCATCAGAGTGAGGCATCCAGTCGCTGGGCAACTGGAGGTTGGCCACCTTCATTCTAGGAGGAGAACGCCAGCCCCGAAAGAACAGTACTTCATCAGCTCGGCAGATGGAACAGTTGACAGGAGAGACCTGGTTCTTCTTGTGGGTGCATGCAAATAATTACAGATCAGCAAATCTATTAGCGTGTAATCAGTTTTTTAGTGACCTGTTCCCGTGGAAGAGAACGGGACTGGGTAGAGTGTGTGTGGGGAGGGGGGCGGTGAAAGGCAAAGTTTCAGGGCAAAGCAGGGTGGCAAAAGTAAGAGCGGCTGAAGACCAGGATGGCAAGCCCCCCGGGGGGCCTGAGGCCAGGTGGCCAGAGGCCCAGTGGCCCAGGAGCCAAGAGTGTCAAGAGCGCCCCAAACTCCCAAGAGGGAGAGCGAGTTCTTTATTCTGAGGACTTATGTAGTTGGTGGGAGAGGAGAAAAAAGTTATATGTTGATAACAGGTAAATGTGGTGCCCACTTTCCTGGGGGAATGTGACGACCCAGGCTTAGGTATGTGTGGGGGTCTGTCAGCCCGAATCCTTATCTTGCTCCAGACCCCATTTGTTCATCTTGTTGTAAAACAAATATGGGACAGGAGGCAGTTAATTAAAATTGGGGCACTTTCCAAAGTTATTTATGGGCTCTTTCTGTGAGCATCAGGGACTCCCTTGTAAAACAGATAGTGACTAGAGGTAGACAATTAACCAAAATTGTTTTATGGGCTCTTTTTATTGGGCCCCAGGACCCTCTCCCACATTCAGGCCTTGGGATGAAAGCACAGTTTCAAGGCTTTCTTTCCCAGACAGTGGAAACACTACATAGGATTTCAAGGACTTCCCTTCTTTCTTGCTAACGTAGTGTTTCTGGTGATGTTGGAACACCTGGCAATATGATCGGACCAGGCTCAGGACTGCTGAGTTAGCGTGTGAGACTTGTCTCCTTCCTCCTCCCTGCCTCGGTTTACTCTTAATCTGCCTAATTGGTAAAAGGTGTTTCCTGGCAACCGAGATGCTAGACGCTGGCCAGGGACAGCAGCGCAGTCTCAGAGTTCTTCCTGTGCTGTCTCTTGTCTCGGGACTATTGAAGGAAGCAGAAGGGGTCGGTGCAAACTTTGGTGTGGGCCCCACAGTCCTTAACAAAGAAATCTGATGAAACTTTTTACTTTTCTCTTCAAGATCCTTCATAGTACAGGGCTGGAATTTCAACATCAAATCGAGGAAGCCAAGGACTTAGATCAGTTGATTAAAATTCACTATAGATACCTGTCGACCATCCACGACCGATGTCTGCTGAGAGAAAAGGTACGTGAGAAGCTGCCTGCGAACTTGTCCACTTATGCAGGAGTGAAGCTGGCCCAGTCAGTTTGTCTCTCTGCTTTGGTATTTATATTTACTAAGCTTCTGTTATGTAGAATACTCCTTTTTTCTTTTTAAGATTTTATTTATTTATTTTTAGAGGGGAAGGGAGAAAGAGGAAAACATCAATTTGTGGTTGCCTCTTGTGCGCCCCCTACCGGGGACCTAGCCTGCAACCCAGGCATGTGCTCTGACTGGGAATTGAGCCAGAGGCCCCTTGCTTTGCAGGTCAACACTCAGTCCACTGGGCCACATTGGCCAGGGCTGTTCTGTAGAATATTTTTAAAGGAAAGTCCAGATCACACCAGGTTACACATTCAGGCATATGACCAGACAGTCTGTACAAGAAACAGGTGGGGCCCGTGTGGCTAGCCCACCCTTCCTCTGCTCTGTGTTTGGACGCAGCTGGACGGTATATCTGCACATGGGGCCCAGTCAGGAGGCGTGCCCCCCGGTTGTGACTGATTGGGGTGAAGTCCCCTCACAGGAATCACCTGCCCCGTTTCACTGGGGGATTTTGGCGGCCGTCCCAGGAGACGGCAGCTGCTCCGTGGGGCAGGCTGCCCTGCCACCGCCTGCATCATGGTGCAGCGTGTGCGCCTGCTTCTGAGGGTGAGTCGTTCAGAGCCAGGCGGCCATTGTGCTGGTGACCCTTCTCAGTGACACTGGAGTTAGTGAAGAGGGTGGTGTCCATGTCCTAACAGAGTCGCAGAGCTGTGTTCTGTCCCGGCTTCACTCTGCAGGTCAGCTTTGTGAAGGAGGCCATCATGAAGGTGTTGAACTTGGCGCTCATGTTTGCGGACGGTTGGCAGGCGGGGCTGGGGGCCTGGCAGTAAGTATGTGGCTCGTGGGGCCCTCACTGTGTCATGGGGCCTTCACTGTGTTTTCTTTTTTATTATTATAATTTTTTAGTTTTACACTGTTTAATTCTCTTTTTAAATTTTTTAAAGATTTTATTTATTTATTTTTAGAGAGGGAAGGGAGGGAGAGAGAGAGAGAGAGAAAGAGAGAGAAACATCAATGTGTGGTTGGTTGCTGGGGGCCGTGGCCTGCAACCCAGGCATGTGCCCTGACTGGGAATTGAACCTGCGATGCTTTGGTTTGCAGCCCGAGCTTAATCCACTGAGCTATGTCAGCCAGGGTTGCTGTGAGTGTTTCAATGGGCTTCCTCCTGGGAGGCTTTTTTCATCTTGGCGACACATCCCAAACCACTTACATTTAAGGCAGGAGTGTCAGACTCATTTTCACTGGGGGTCACATCAACCTCGTGGTTGCCTTCAAAGGACCGAGTGTAATTTTAGGACTCTACAAATGTAACTACTCCTTAACAGTTAAGTAAGCTCCGTGCTGCCACCGGGTAGAAACAGGGTGCCGGGCCAGATAAAACAAGGTGGAGGGCCAGCTTTGGCCCACAGGCCTTGTGTTTGCCGCCTGTGATTTAAGGAAAGAATTGAAGAATTCGCTCTCCTGAACTAAGCAGCATTGGAGATTATGTGGTTCTTTTATGAGCCATAAAATAATAAGAAACAGCTGAAGTTTTTAATGAGGACAAGCAAGAATATCCTTAGACTACATTCATGTGTAGTTGTATAGGTTTTGTTACTTTTTTTTAGGATTCTATTTATGTTATTTTAGAGAGGGGAAGAGAGGGAGAGAAACATCGATGTGTAGTTGCCTCTCATGTGCCCCCTACTGTAGAACCTGGCCCCTCAACCCAGGCATGTGCCCTGAGTGGGAATCGAACTGGCGATCCTTTGGTTCACAAGCCAACACTCAATCCACTGAGCCACACCAGGACCTGCGATTCTTTTTCTAGGGATGTAATACGCATATGCAAATAGAATACCTCAATGGACAAAATAAATAAAGTAGGGCAGGAAATTTTATATTTTATTTTAGTCTTTATACTTAGTATTCTAAATAATTGAACTGAGGTACATTTGAAGTTACTCCAGAGATATTTTGTAACCCGCCTGTTGACCCCGTATACACTTACTTAAACTGAAATATACTTTCTTTCCTAGGATGGAATCTATAGAGAAAATGGAGTCCGACTTTAAAAATTGCCACATGTTTCTGGTCACCATTTTAAACAAAGCCGTCTGTAGAGGGTCCTTTCCGCATCGTGAGTACACACGTTAAAATCTCACTGCTCCTCCGCTTTCCTGTGCAAAGGCTGTCTCGTGAGGAATTGGATTCCTTCCCATTTCACAGCTGGAAGGCCCCTCAGCAGCTGCGCCATGCCTTGGTTGTTTTTTTCAGAATTACTTTAGGATGAGCAAATATTAAGATGTAAAATACAGAAACTAAAGATTTTGCTCTCTAGCATATTGTTTGTATACCAGTGGGTACCTGAAACTATTATTACTATTATTCTGTAAGATTTTATTTATTTATTCTAAAAGAGGGGGAGGAAGGGAGAATGAGAGGGAGAGAAACATCAATTGGTTGCTTCTCACGCAGCACTAACCGGGGAGCCAGCCCACAACCCAGGCATGTGCCCTGACCTGGAATCGAACTGGCGACCTTTTAGTTCGAAGGCCCGTGCTCAATCCACTGAGCCACACCAGTCAGGGCTGAAACTATTATTTACAAAAGAGAGGGCAGAATAGATTTTAGTCACACTTTTCTATCATGTGTAGCCTTTACAACTGTTCCTTTTCAAAAGCTGGGGGATTTTTCTGAGCGGTTTTGAAGCTGCCAAGGCTTTCAGGCAGGGCGGAGCAGGTAGTCTCTGAGACACACTCTGCAGAAACAAAGACCTGAGTGTTCTCTTTATAGTGGTTTCGGGGAGCCATTCAGGGTAAATTCTTCCCTGTTTCTCCATATTTGAATTGAGATCTCCTTAAGGAAGCCGAATGTTTTTAAAAGCCCTGTGTTAAGAGTGGGGGAGAGGAAATAAGCATAGGTCAGAACTCCAAGTCTTGTTATTAATGGACCACACATTTTATGACACGGGGAACAAATGTTATTTCTTCCGTGAAACGCACAGGTTGGTTTGCTTTCAAAATTAAAATGACCCAAAGTAGAAGTAAATCGTACTTTTTCAATTTGTATTTAATAAATATAGGTTATCATCTTTATTACACATTAATAATAATCTCCATTTTAATTAAAAACAGAAAATGTGCCCTTGGCTGGCGTAGCTCAGTGGATTGAGCACAGGCTGTGAACCAAAGCATCACAGGTTCAAGTCCCAGTCAGGGCACATGCCTGGGTTGCAGGCCACGGCCCCCAACAGCCACACATTGATGTTTCTCTGTCTCTTTCTCCCTCCTTTCCCTCTCTAAAAATAAATAAATAAAATCTTTAAAAAAAAAAAACAGAAAATGTCTTAAATGCTTGTGAGTTTTGAATTGATGAAAGCCTTTCCAGACATTTTCAAATATGTCACCCTGTTCTTTTAACCTCATTGTTCTTCCCGCAGTGGAGTCTCTAGCCCTGTCCCTCATGGCCGGCATGGAGCAGACGTAGGTGTCCCCGCGTGACAGACACCTCACACTTCCCCTCCACGCGTGTGTATCTGCACCACGTACAGCCGAGAAGCAGGGACCGTGTCAGAACTGTCGTCTACTGTCTAGACAAGGGAGGGTTTGCTGGGGTTTTCTCTGAGGCTGCTGGGCAGTGTGGCGTGTAGGCTGAAGCGTGTGAAACAATGTCCGGGATGGGAAATGTGTGCGTGGGTCGTTCATACTCACATGTCCTGTCGTCAGCTGTGCGTTTATGGTGTTGATCCCTCAGATGGGAATTGTATCATTTCTGTAAATGGAATTGTTAGTATTACAAATAAAGCACTTTACATTTTTTGGTTCACCCTTTGCGCAGTCCCAGAAGTTTTTTGGATACAGTTTTACATGCTGTTTTTTCCTAAAGCTTGTGTTACATTTACTTGTCTGAAACATGTATTTTTATGTGCCCGGGAAGCTCCAAAATGGACAATACCTTCAACCAATATCAGTAACGTAAAGGCCAGCTGGATGTAGGATGTAGGACCGGCTGTGGAACATCATTCCACACAACAAAAAGAATACGGGTTCAATCCCCAGTCAGGGCACAAACGTAGGTTGCAAGTTCATTCCCTACTTGGGGTGAGTACAGGAGGCAACGGGTGTCTCTCTCTCTCTCTCTCTCTCTCTCTCTCTCCCACACACACACACTTCCTCTCTCTCTCAAATCAAGAAATATATCCTCAGCCCTGGCTGGTGTAGCTTAGTGGATTGAGTGCGGGCCTGCAAACCAAAGGATCATGGTTGGATTCCTAGTCAGGGCACATGCCTGGGTTGCAAGCCAGTTCTCAGTGGGAGACACACGAGAGGCAACCATACACTGATATTTCTCTCCCTCTCTCCTTCTCTTCCCCTCTAAAGATATAAAAAAAAAAAATTAGGAAAAAAAAGAAATATATCCTCAAGTGAGGCTAAAAAAAAAACAAAAATAAAAAAATTCCTGATCTGGTAATTCCAACATGGCTGCCATGTCTGAGTTGGGCTCTGTGCTTGCTCTGTCTCTTCAAACCGTGCTTTTCACCCTTTGGCATACCTTGTAAGTTTTCTTCAAAGAGACATTTGATGTGCTGGGTAAAAGGATTTGTGGTAAACAGGCCTTCCTTGATGTGGCAGTAAGGTGACGGGGGAGGGGAAGCATTTCCTACTCTCCGACACCTGAAACAGTTCTCTCAGTCTTTTAGTGAGCCTCCGTCCCTGGCCATGAACGTCACCAGTGTGTCGTAGTGTTTCCTCTCCTTTTGGTGGGACCCAATAGCTAGAGGAAGCTGGCATTGAGTATTTCTCTTCACTGAGGTTTGTTATGTGACCAGACGGGCGCAGCCCTGAGTGGGGCTGCCTGGGGCCAGCTGCAGTGAGTGGGTTTTTGACTTCGTGCGGGAAAGATCTCACAACACGAGTCCAGGTGACTGAAAAGGTCCGTTTATTAAAACTGGGGACAGTGAAACAGGGAGGGGCTTAGCGTGGAAGCAGCATGGGGAGCCCAGGCAGGACTGCCTTCACTCACTGGGAAGTCAGAGAAGAGGGGGCCTTGGGGACAGGTTCAGGGGGCCCTGGTTGCAAGTCCCATGGGGACCTCCAGAGTTTAGGAGATGGGCCCTTCTGTGGGGGAAGAAGAGCGGGGAGAGAGGGCACAGGCATGCTTCTGGAAGGGGGAGCGGGCCCTGGGCAACTTTGACTTGAGGCCTTTCTCTCTGTCTTGCAGGCGGGATCTTACGGAAGGGTTTCAGCAGAATATCCATCAGCCCCCAGGTGTGTCCCTTCGGGGTCCTGGTCTCCACTGACTGGTCAGGGACAGAGTAGGGGGTCCTCTGTCCCTGCAGCTGGGCCTGGCCCCGCCCACCTGGTTTTGCTGCTTTTCTGGGTCTGGGGCCGAAACACAGCTGAGGCCTAGATGTCGTCTCTGGGGAGGTGACCTTTGGTATCTGGCTGTAAAATGTTCAGCCAGTTTGTTCAGCTGCCTGCCTCCGTTTCCCTATTCCACTTGCCAAAGAATTTAGATTTGATTTTTAGAGAAAGGAGAAGGGAGAGAGAAAGAGGCAAAGAAACATGGATGTGAGAGAGAAACAGCGCGTGCCCCTAATTAGAGACCTGGCCTACAACCAAGGCATGTGGCCTGACCGGGAATCGAACCTGTGACCTTTCAGTTTTCAGGACGATGGACAACCAATCAGTTGAGCCATACTGGTCAGGGCTCCTTTGACATTTTACTTCTTAGGACAGAGTGACAAATTTCAAGCTCCAGACCTGAAAGTGAATCTCTATAATTTCTATTTCTTTGTAGATATTCTCATTTTGTTTCTGTATCAACCTGTCAAAATCTGTTCATATTTTGTTTTCTGATCCCCTCTAGTCCTCACCCAAATCTCCCAACACTCACCAATTATGTTTAAGACTGTTGTTTCAAAGTGTTTGTCGAATAAGTCTGAAGCCTCTGTTTCTGTAGGGTGAGTTTTGGGAGATTTATTTTGTTCCTTTGAATGAGTCACATTTCTCTGCTTTATGTATGTGTGTGTGTGTGTGTGTGTGTGTGTGTGTGTGTATTACGAGCATCTGTTCAAAATTGGGCACTTGAGAAAACACGTACAGCCCTGACTGGTGTTGCTCAGTTGATTGCAGCATTGCCCCACAAAGTAAAAAATTCCACGTTGAATTCCACGTCAGGGCACACGCCCAGACTGCAGGTTTAGTCCCTGGTCAGGGGGCCTCTGAGAGACAACCCATCAATGTTTCTGTCATATCAATCTTTCCTTCCCTGTTTTTTGCCCTCCCTTCCCCTCTGTCTAAAAATAAACACATAAAACTTAAAAAGAAAAGAAAAGAGCCCTCGCTGGTTTGGCTCAGTGGATTGAGCTCCTGCCTGAGAATCAAAGGGTCACCAGTTCAATCCCCAGTCAGGGCACATGCATGGGTTGTGGGCCAGGTCCCCAGTAGGGGGCGCGTGAGAGGCAACCACACACTGATGTTGATGCTTCTCTTTCTCTCCCTCCCCTCTCTAAAAATAAATAAATAAAAGCTTTTAAAGAGATGAAGAAACAGGGACATCTTCCAGTCTTGTCCCCGTCCCTGTGGAGGGGGATGGACAGGTGGGAGGGGGTGAGACTTTGGAGTCCAACACTTTTAATAGACCTGAGTATATGAGCCCCTCCCCAATATGTACAGCTGAGCTGCTTTATAAGAAGTCTTATTTCTCAGGGCCTTAAAAGTTCTGTACTCTCCACACACAACCCGGGCATCTAGAAGTCTGGAATACCCCTGCAGCTTTTCACCATGCTCCAGCACCCACTACCGCTTTCATCCGCCTCCAGCCTGCTATCCAAACGTATCACCCGCTTCCGGACAGCGCTCTGAGTCTCCTAGGACCCGAAAACAGTCCCTCCCCCAGCCCAGCCCGCAGACCAGTCAGAGCGCTGGGAAACAACTTCCACTTTTTCCTTCCACCCTGAGGGAGGAACCAGAAGTCCAGCGGCTTCCTCCTCACTGTGCCACATCAGGGAGGCAGTGGGTGAAGATGATCAAAAAATACCCTAAGGCCCTGGCAGGCTAGCTGTGTTAGTTAGAGCGCCATCCTCAAACGCCAAAGTTGTGAACTCCATCCCGAGGCAGGACACATGCAAGAATCAACCAATGAGTGCATCAATAAGCAGAACAACACCCCTGACTGGGATGTCTCAGTGGACTGAGAGGCCTGTGAACCAAAAGGTCGCAGGTTGGATTCCCGGTGGAGGCACGTGTCTGGGTTGCAGACCAGGTCCCCAGTTGGGGATGCTTGAGAGGCAACCACACATTGATGTTTTTCTCCTTTTTTCCCTCCCCTCCCTTCTCTCTCTAAAGATAAATAAATAAAATCTTTAAATAAAGTGTTTTGAAAATTTTGTTTGGAATATATATATTTTTAATTTTTAGAAAGAGGGGAAGGGAGGGGAAAAGGGAGGGCAAAAAACATGAATGTGTGGCTGCTTCTTGCATTTTGCAGATCCCTACTGAGGGCCTGGCCTGCAGCCCAGACATATGGCATGACTGGGAATTGAACCAGTGACTCTTTGGTTTAGCAGGCTGGTGGTCAATCCACTGAGCCACATCAGCCAGCACTGTTTAGAATACCTTGAATGCATAGTTCTGGTTGTGCATCCCTTAGGTGGCTACAGATCCCTACCTGGCATCTGGAGTTCTCATGAAACTTCTGTCAACGCAGTATTTACTGGGTGTTTCGGCTGGTGGGGGAGACAAGGGCCCGGAGTTTCCTATTCTGCCATCTTGCTCACACCAAGCAATATGTTCTCTTTTGTCCTTGGGAACATTACATAATAATTTTAAGATTCATCCATTTTGTGACCATATTTGGTTCAATCATTCCTTTGTATTGATTACTAATATTTCATTGTGTGAATGTGCTACAATTTGTTTATCCATTTTCCTAGTTATATATTTGGAGTTGTTTCTCATTTTTGGCTATTATGAAGAAAGCTCATAAGAATGTTTATGACCCTGGCTGGTGTGGCGCAGCGGATTGAGTGCCGGCCTGCCAGCCTAAGGGTCACGGGTTCAATTCCGAGTCAGGGCACATGCCTGGGTTGTGGGCCAGATCCCCAGTAGGGGGCGTGTGAGAGTCAACGGATTGCTGTTTCTCTCACACCTCGATCCTTCACTCCCTCTCTTTCTGCCTCCCTTCCCCTCTGCCTGAAAATAAATACATAAAATCTTTAAAAAAAAGACTTTCCCTTCCCCTTTGAAAGAGTTTCCCTTCTCCTTGGACTGCTAAGCCCAAAATCAAGATGCTGACAGATTAGCGTCTGGTCGGAGCCCACTTCCTGGCTGCCAGTACTGCATCCTCACGTGGCAGAGAGGAAGAAGGATCTCTCCGAGGTCTGTTTTCTAAAAACATTCCCCCTCATTCCTGAGGGATCCACCTGGATGACCTAATAATCATTTCCAAAGGCCCCACCCCTAAACACCAACACGGTGGGTATTAGGTTTTAACTTATGAATTTTTCAGGGGCACAAACATTTAGCCTCTATCAGGCCTTTTTCTCACTATTTTGTTCCATTGACCTATTTGCACATCCTTATGCCAACACTACGCTATTTTATACTATTTTAATTACTGTGGCTTTGTGAAATTGGTATTGTTTCTTCCGAATATACTATAGAATTCACCAGGGAAGCTATATAACTTGAGATTTCCTTTGTGAGAACATTTTAAATTACAAATTAATTTGTTTTTCCTCTGCCAGTATGGAACTAGGGAACTATTCATATTTCCATTTCTTTTTTTTTTTTAAGCCAGATTTTTGGCATTTTCTTATTTGGTCATTTGTTTTCCAGTGTGTTCCTTCACTTCTGCTTTCCTCGGATTTAATTTTTGCTTTTCTAACTTTTTTTTAAAAGAATAAAACCGATTTTCTTTTAATTTTTTTTTAAATATTTTATTTAGCCCTTGCTGGCATAGCTCAGTTGATTGAGCGCGGGCTGCGAACCAAAGCATCGCAGGTTGGATTCCAGTCAGGGCACATGCCTGGGTTGCAGGCCACGGCCCCCAGCAACAGCACATTGATGTTTCTCTCTCTCTCCCCCTCCCTTCCCTCTCTAAAAATAATAAATAAAATCTTTTTTAAAAATGTTAAACCATTTCTTTAAATAAAAATAAAAAAAAAGATTTTATTTATTTTTAGAGAGAGGGGAAGGGAGGAGAAAGAGGGAAATATCAATGTGTGGATGCCTCTTGTGCATCCCCTACTGGGGACCTGCCGCACAACCCAAGCCTGTGCCCTGATTGGGAATTGAACTGGCTACGCTTGACTACGCTTTGCTTCACAGCCTGCACTCAATCCACTGATCTACACCAGTTATACCAGTCAGGAGTCTTTTATTTATTTATTTATTTTTAAGATTTTATTTTCAGAGGGAGGAGAAGGGAGGGATAAAGAGAGAGAAACATCAACGTGTAGTTAGTTCCCTCTCAAATTCTACCTCCTGGGGACCTAACTGGGCTGGTACCCTGACTGGGAATCAAACCAGAGACCCTTTCGTTCGCAGGCCAGCACTCAATCCACCGAGTCACACCAACCAAGGCTATTTTCCATCTTTTTAATTTCAACCTCTTTGTGTCCTTATATTTAAAGCATGTCTCTTTTAAACAGCATATTTGGGTTTTGTTGTCATCCAGTGTGACGCTCTATGTTTAATTGGAGAGTTTTAGCCCATTTACGCTTAATGTAATTACTGGTGGGTGCATTTAAGCCACCTGGCTTGTTCAATGTTACTGTTTGCCCTGTGAGCTTTTTGCTCATTCTGCACCTTCCTTAGATTGAGTATATATTTTTTTCTTAAAGATTATTTATTTATTTATAGAGAGGGGAGGGAGAAAGAGGGAGAGAAACGTCAATGTGTGGTTGCCTCTCATGTGCCCCCTACTGGGGACCTAGCCTACAACCCAGACATGTGCCCTGATGGGAAAGAAACTTGTGATCCTTTGGTTCCCAGGCCTGGTGCTCAATCCACTGAGCCACACCAGCCAGGGCAGATTGAGTATATTTTAACATTTCATTTTCTTTCCTCTCTTGGATTTTTAGTTGTGCCCCCCCCCTTTTTTTTGTATTAATGGCTCTAGGGATTCCAGTGTTTTTAAATTATTCCAATATACCTTGACTGTGTATTCTATCATTTCACTTACAACGTAAGACAAGCAAGCAAACAGACAGACAGACAGACAGACAGACAGACAAACGAGACCTTTCGAATGTAACTTTGACACTCGGCTCCGGGCAGAAACAAACAGTAATTTGCTGATTGAAAATGCGTTAGCTAGGGACTAGAAAGTCACTCAAAGCCCACGCCGTGTGGGAGTGTGAAGAAAAAAGTGTTCTCTGAATTGAGATTACTAACTAATCAGCACCCAACTGCTGTAATTCTGTAAAATCCAGGGGACTTCCAGGGGAAATCAAACCCCTCATAGTTAGAATTCCCACCGACCGCCTACATCACCGTCTCCAATAGCGCCCGGAGCCGGGGGTGAAGGCGGAGTGAGAGGCCAGTGTGGCGCTGTGTCTCCCCTGAGCGGGACTGTGACACGCTCCCCGCTGCTCAGCGTTTCCGTGTGACGTGCTGCTTCCCTGGACTCAAGAGTTTTCTGGGTCTGGTTCCAGTCAGGCTTTCTTCTTTCAGCCACTTCCACAACCCTGGGCAGGCGTTTGCTCTGGCTCGGGGGGGGGGGGGGGCGGGGGGGGAATGGGTCCTACACATGTGATCACTGCAGGGACTCGTGGGAGTCACTTTCTCCCCGGCTGGGGCGCGTCGCCCAGGTACCCGCCGCCGGCGGCGCTCGAGCGGAGGAGCGCAGGTGTGCGCGCTCCGGGGGTTCCCGACCGCCCCCAGCCGAGACCCTTCTGCAAGCAGCTCCTGCCACCTAAGCACCGCCCTGACCGTATGGAGTCCCGGGACGGGGTGCGGAGCCCCGAGGTCCCGCGCAGAGCCTCGGTGGCCCGGGCCCGCAGGAGGCCCTCGCGCACTTCTTCCCCGCGAGCGGCCCGAACAGTCGGAGTGGAGCACGGCCGGCGCCACTCCCGCGTCCCTTCCAAGCGGCGGCGGAGGGCGCGGCGGAGCCGGGAGGGAGGAGCGCGGGGAGGAAGGGGCCGAGCCGGGAGAGCCCCCGCCCCGGGAGGAAGGGGCGGAGGCCGGGTGTTTCCTGGCGCATTCCCGACCCGCCCGAGTGACTCACTCCGGCAGGAAACTCCCAGGACCCGCGTAGGACCCCCGAGCCGCCGCCGCCCCCGCGGACCCAGGTGAGGACCGCTGCCGCCCCTCCCCGCGGTCCGGCGAACTCTGGGCCGCCCTCGGAACCGGGCTCGGGCCCCCGGGAGCGGCCGGGACTTGGCCTTCGGCGGCGCGGCCTCCCACGGCCTTGGGGACCCGCCGGGCATCCGCACGCCCGCCCTGGATCCCGCGGCCCACACGCGGCGCAGCTCCAGCGGGGCGGGGGTCACCCGCGTGTCGCAGTTATTGTTGGAAAGTGAGAAGCAGAAAGCTTGCACTGAGCTCGTGCGACGAGCCGCTCTCGGGGAGAAGCGGGAGGGTCCGGCCCAGCAAAACCGCTGCGGGTTCCGGGGTGACCTGGGCTTTGTTGAGCGCGGTGGCTGGGGCGCGCGCCGCCCCCACAGCCCTGCGGGGTTCGGCGTGAGCCCGGGTGCGAGCGCCGGGCTTGGAGGGCAGAGTGAGAGCGAAAGGGTGGAAGAGCGACGGGGACACGGGCTTTGGGAGCGTGTCGCACACAGCGCCGCCCGGTCGGTGGCCTCTTCTCCCGAGTTGTCCAAATCGCACGGACCGGGGTGGCTGCTCCAGCCTGAAGCGCAAGATCCGCGCGTCCCGGAGCGCTGGAGCCTCAGCAGGGTTTCCTTTCCGGGCGAACTGGGTCCCAGGGCCCCGGACAGCGTCTCGCCGCAGCTTCGCGAGCCCGGTGATGTGTCTTGCCCATTTTCTAATGCGACTCCTTAAACTGATCCGTGATTGGAGCCGCAGCGATTCCCGGGACCCGAGCTCAGATCGCTGGTCTTGGCAACTCGTCGGCAACGCCAGACGGCCGTGTCCAGGCTCCTGCGACGCGGCGGGTTCCGTGCCGGGCCTGGCGAGGGGCGGCGGGCCCCGTGCCTGCAGGCGGTCAGTGGCTGTCCGCGTGCAGAGCAGGAGGGAAGAATGGCCTTTACATCAACGTGGCCCCCGCAGGTCTGCCTTCGCCAGGAGTTCAGTAGGAAGCGGGTGCTGTTGGTTTCCACGCCGCCCCTGGGGCTTCAGCTCCGGGCCTGAGACAACAGGGAATTGCGGTGGAAAACATTTCCTGAGTTCATACGTCTGTTTGTGTGCTGATAGATCGCTCAGAGAAAACTAATCCCTCAAAGGTTTTTGTTTGTTTTGTTTTTTGTTTTGTATGTGTGTTTACTTGAAATGATTTTTAAATTTACATGTAGTAAAAGTCACTTTTTGGTGTACAGTTCAGTGAGTTTTGACAAATGCATAGTCTGCCTTTGGCCTAACAATCACCCCTAAAATTCCCTCCTGCTCCCCCTTTGGGGGGCATCTCCTCCGTTTTTAAAAAGATTTTATTTACTTATTTCTGGAGGGAGAGGAAGGAAGGGAGAGACACATCAATGGGTGGTTGCCTCTGGGGCGCCCCCTACTAGGTCCGGGCCCACAACCCAGGCATGTGCCCTGACGGGATTGAACCTGCTAACCTTTGGTTCACAGGCCAACGCTCAATCCACTGAGCCACACCAGCTGGGGCTCAAATAGTATTTTTAAGTCATGAAAAAAATTACAGAACTACAACTCATTTAAAAATTTAAATACTGTGTCCCTGGCTGGTGTGGCTCAGTGGATTGACCCCCGACCTGTGAACCAAAAAGTTGCCAGTTCTATTCCTGGTCAGGGCACATGCCTGGGTTGCAGGCCAGGTCCCCAGTAGGGGGTGCAGGAGAGGCAGCCAACTCATGTATCTCTGGTTCATTGATGAAAAAAAAATGTAAACAGTACAGAACTACTTACACCAAAAGCAAAATTCTGCCAGTACTTCGATGGTACTTTGGTCATGCCTTTTCTGGGCAAACACATAGTTTCATTTTTGTGTGTTATTTTGGTAACATAATGAGATTATATTGCATATATCATCATACGTTTCACTTGATCATTTTGGCTCACTTAAATACCTTAGAGATTGTTTTTTTTTTAATTTTTTTATCTTTTAATCCTCACCAGAGAATATTTTTTCCTTGCTTTTAGAGAGAGAGAGGGAGGGAAAGAGAAACATCTATGCCAGAAATAGAAGCATCAGTTGGTTGTCTCCTGTAAGTGCCCTGACCGGGAATCGAACTTGCAACCTTTTGGTTACGGGATGATGCTCTAACCAAATGAGCCGCACTGGCTAGGGCGAGATCTTGGAGATTTCTATATGTTGGCATATATAGTATATACACTCAGCTTTCCCTTAGTCTTTTTTCATTCTTTTTAATGGCTGTACGAGTATGATATTCCATAGAATAGATGTGCCATAATTTATTAATCAGCCTCCTGTTAATTGACATTGTTTCAATGCTTGTGTCTAGACGTCCTTGTGCAACACTCAGGTTTACCATTTAAACCCAAGTTTGGGTTTAAATAATAGCTAACGTTTCTCAAGTAGTTCTTTTACTTCTTTTTTAAAAAATATTTTATTCATTTACTTTTAGACAGAGGGGAGGGGAAGGGGAGAAGAAGAGAAACATCAATATGTGATTGCCTCTTGTGTGCCCCCTACTGGGGATCTGGCCCGCAACCCAAGCTTGTGTCCTGACAGGAAATGGAACCTGAGACCCTTCGGTTCAGCACTCAATCCACTGAGCCACACCAGCCAGAGCGATCTTTTAAAAAAACTTTATTTACAGAAACAGGCCGTGGGGCTGCAGCTTGCTAACTCCTGTCCTAAGTACTTTACGTACGAACTATTCTCACAGCCATCAGAGGCAGGTACAATGATCATTCCTACTCTGAGGAAGAGGAGACTCACAGAGAGAGATGAAATATGGGCCCAAGTTTACATGCCCGGTATGCGGCAGAGCCAGACTTTGAATCCAACCACCTGACTCGCAGGTCCAGGTGAAAAATGAGAAAGAAGCTGTTAGACCCAGAGCGTGAGATCCTGGGGCCTGCCCCTCACATGCTCTCTGTTCACCCGCCTGTGATTCTTCAAAGGCACCGTGTTGCTCGGGTATCACACCAGGAACACCCAGCTACTGGCTCCCCAGCTGTGCCAGTGTCCCCTCTGCCCCTCTCACTGTGTCACTGTGTGTGTCCTGGCTTCTGATCCTTTTTCATGGGCACCAGCTTCTAGGAAGGTCAGCTTAATCCCTGCCTGGTGCCACCCAGCTAGCCTGTGGGAGGAAAGAGAGACTTCAGCAGTTGACTGTTAGTAAGTCTGCTCCTGACGTGACCACCTGAGCCCAGGGGGGCACATGGCTTGGCCTGCTGTGGCCTGTTTCCTTTTTCCATGACATGGGAAAAGTACCTATTAGATTGTTGCCTTGACTGGTGTGGCTCAGTGAATGGAGTGTCAGCGTGCAAACCCAAGGGTCGCAGGTTCGATTCCCAGTCAGGGCACATGCCCGGGTTATGGGCCAGGTCCCCAGTAGGGGGCATGAGAGAGGCAACTACACATTGATCATCACCATTCTTAACTCTTATTACAGGTCATTACTAGTTTACTTAAAGTCTCTTTAAATGTTTTAAAAATATTTTTTATTGTTGTTCAAGTTAAAAAATTTTTTTATTTGTTGATTTGAGAGGATGATTTTTTTATTGTTCCACTCATTTATGCATTGGTTGATTCTTGTGTGTGCCCTGATTGGGAATCGAATCTGCAGCCTTTCGGTTTACCAGATGATGCTCCCAGTGAGCCACACCAGCCCGGGCCGGTCTTCTGTCTTGTATCCCACGAACCTTTGGCTGCCAGTGGGGACCTGAGCACAGGAGCTCTGCAGGAGCCAGTGCAGAGCCCAGGGCCAGGAGAGGGGTGGCAGGCTGACCTACATAGCACCGGCACGCAACACCAGTGGAGCTCAGGGTATTCAACATAGGAAGGTTTCAGCATTCCAGGGATGAGGTTTGAGATTTGCATTTGAATTTTTTGTGGTCTCAGAACATGGCCTTAAGAAAGTAGGGATGTGTTTTTACCTTTGTGTTGGTTTGAACCTGTCAGGTGCTGAAATGAAGTTCATGGAGTGTGCAGGAGGAAGGGAGAAACATCCATTAGTTAACTCTTGCGTGCCCCCTACTGGGGACCTGGTCAGAAACCCAGGCATGTGCCCTGACTGGAAATCAAACCAGCGACCTTTTGGTTCGCAGGCCAACGCTCAGTCCACTGAGCCACACCAGCCCGGGGAAGACCAGCATCTTTGTGATTTATAATTATCGCTCAGATACTCCACTAGCCAAGCTTGTTAGGCCCTGGGTGGATTGCGCTCTGCAAGGGAGAAAAACCAGCGCCAGAGAGCGGTGAGTTCCATCTTGGAGTGTGAATCCACAGCCACTGCCCAGAGCCAGTGTGGCCATTCCTGGTGTGCAGTTTTCCTGGCCAGAACTCAGGGTAAGTGTTGATTCTTGGAGATAGCAACAGAAGAAGGTAGACTGCTTTGCAGAACCCCACAGCCCTGAGTCAGAAGCAAGGATTAGGATTCAGATTATATTTCAATCCCTGTGTAAAGCTTGACCTACTCAAGTTTTTAAAGAATTCCAACCCCTTGTTCTCCTCCCCCAAATTCCTGCCTGGCAGGACTCATCTCCACAAAACCAATGAGGCTTATAACCACTGAGATTGCCCTGGCTGGTGTGGCTCCGTTTTGTTGAAGCGTCATTTGGTAACCAACAGGTTGAATGTTGGATCCTCGATTAGGACACGTGGTTGTGGGTTCTATCCCCCAGTCAGGCACGTATGATCTCCGGTACTGGGACAGACTCCTGACGTGTTGGGATCACCTGTCCTCAGAGATCATTGAATGTAGGTACGGCTCAGAGATACTGTATTTAGTTACAGTCCATTGCAATACTGAAAAGAAAGGGAACCACAAGAATTTTGGGCTTCTCAGTTCATATAAATTTAGGTTTATACTATCGTCCAGGAGTATCAGACTTATTTTCACCAGCGGCCACATTAGCCTCGCGGTTGCCTTCAAAGGGCCGAATGTAATTTTAGGACTCTATAAATGTAACTACTCCTTAACAGTTAAGTGAGAGCTCAGTGCTGCCACCAGGTAGAAACAAGGTGCCAGGCCGGATAAAACAAGGTGGAGGGCCGAATTCGGCCCACAGGCCACGTGTTCGCCACCTGTGCTGTAGTCTATTTAAGTATGCAACAACATTATATCTTAAAAAATGTACAAACCTTAATTGAAAGATAATTTTTTTTCCCCCTCCAGCTGGTGTGGTCTGGTGGATTGAGCGCCAGCCTGCAAACCAAAGGGTTGCCGGTTTGAGTCCCAGTCAGGGCACATGCCTGGGTTGCAGGCCAGGTCCCCAATAGGGGGCACACGAGAGACAACTGCACATTGATGTTTCCCCCTTACTCCCTCCTTTCCCTTCTCTCTAAACAGGTAAATAAATAAAGTATTGTTTAAAAAGAAAGATACACTTTTGCTAAAAAATGTGTCGTAATCTTTTTGCTGGTGGAGGGTCTTGTCTCAGTGTTGGTGGTTGCTGACTTCATCAGGGTGGTGGTGGCAATTTCTTAAAATAAGACAACCATGAATTTTACTGCATTGATTGAGTCTTCCTTTCACAAGTGATTTTATTTACTTCATTAAATTTTTATTGATTTGAGAGAGAGAGAAATATTGATTCGTAATTCCACTTAATGCATTCATTGGTTGATTTTTGTTATGTGCCCTGACTGGTGTCAAACTCACAACCTTAGTGCATGGTGACGATGCTTTAACCAGCTGAGCAACCCCGCCAGGGCCCACAAGTGATTTCTTTGTAGAATGTTATGCTGTTTGATAGCATTTTACGCACCACAGAACTGTCAAATAGGAATGAATCCCTTCACTCCCTGCCACTGCTTTTTCAAGTAAGTTTAGGTCATCTTCTAAATCTGTTGTCATTTCACGTATTTTCACAGCTTAGTCATCACAGTAGATTCCATCTCAACCAATCAGCCTCTTTGCTCGTCCAGAAGAAGCTGCTCCTCATTCGTTAATTACCATGAGGTTGCAGCAACTCACTCCACTTGTAGCTGGAAAGCTGTTTCTGCCACAGCTGCAGCTACTTCCTCCTTGGAAGTCTTCCACCCTCAAAGGCCTCCATAAGGGCTGAAATCCACTCTTCCGAATGCCTGTTGGTGTTGATATTTTGGGCACTTCCATGAATTATGCATGTTTTTATTTTCTAAAGATTTTATTTATATTTAGAGAAAGCGGAAGGGAGGGATAAAGAGAGGGACAGAAACATCAACGTGAGAGAGAAACATCGATTGGTTGCCTTTTACACGAGCCCCGACTGGGGACTGAACCTGTAACCCAGGCATGTGCCCTGACTGGAAATTGAGCTGGTGACTTTTCACCTTGCAGGATGACGCCCAACCCACTGACTGAGCCACAGCGGTGAGGGTGTATGCATGTTTATAATGGCATCTAGAATGGTGACTTCTTTCCAGAAGGTTCTCAATTCACTTTGCCCAGATCCATCAGAGAAGCCACTGTCTGTGGCAGCTACAGTCTTACAAAATGTATTTCTTCCATAATAAGACTTGAAAGTCAAAACTACCCCCTGATCCCTGGGCTGTAGAGTAGATGCTGTGGTAGCAGCATGAAAACATTAGTAACCTCGTTGTGTTAACACATTTCCATTGGAGTTCTTGCCGGGACTAGGTGCTTTATCAGTGAGAAGTAATATTTTGAAAAGAATATTTTCCTGAGTGGTAGGGCTCAACAGTGGGCTTAGACTATTTATTAAACCACATTGCAAACAGATGAGCTGCCATCTGGCTTTGTTGTTCGTTTACAGAGTACAGAAGGAGTAGAGTTAGATAGTTAAAAAAAGAAAAAAACGAATGCTTCAAGCCCTGCCTGGTGTGGCTCAGTAGATTGAGCATTGGCCTGCAAACCAAATGGTTGCTGGTTCCATTCTTAGTCAGGACACATCCCTGGGTTGCAGGCCAGGTTCCCAGTAGGGGGTATGCGAGAGGTAACCCCACAAGGATGTTTCTCTCCCTCTTTCTCCCTCCCTTCCCCCCTCTCTACAAATAAATACCCCCCCCAAAAAAATAGGCTTCATGAATTTGCATGTCAAACTTGCGCAGGGTCCACGCTAATCTTCTCTGGATGGTTCCAATTTTAGTACATGTGCTGCTGAAGTTAGCACCATTTAGCATAGTTCTTAAGGGCTTGAGGATTTTTTGAATGGTAAGTGAGCACTGGCTTTTTTAAGATTTTATTTTTTTAGTTATTTTTTAGAGAGGGGATGGGAGGGAGAAAGAGAGGAAGAGAAACATCAATGTGTGGTTGCCTCTAGCGCGCCCCCTACTGGGGACCTGGCCCACAGCCCCGGCATGTGCCGTGACTGGGAATCCAACTGGTGACCCTTTGGTTTGCAGGCGGGTGCTCAATCCACTGAGCCACACCAGCCAGGGCGCATGGGCTTTATAAAGCCACCAGCTGCATTAGCCCCTAACAAGAGAGTCTGCCTGTCTTTAGAAGCTTTGAAGCCAGGCATTGGCCTCTTCCAATGTAAGACCTTTCTCTACATCGAAAATTGACAGCAGCTAGTGGAGCCGCCCTCAGTGTTTACCTTAGCTCAGGGTAACCTGGTGATGCTTCTGCGTCAGCACTTGCTGCTTCACCTGGCACTTTCACGTTGTAGAGACGGCGTCTTTCCTTAAACCTTGTGAACCAACTTCTACAGCAGCTAGCTTTCTGCAGCTTCCTCATGCCTCTCAGTCGTCACAGAATTGAAGGGAGTCAGGGCCTTGCCCTGGGTTAGGCTTTGCTCTGCCGGCGTGTCCAGCCTGCAGCTCGCAGGCGGCATGCAGCCCAGGAGGGCTGTGAATGCAGCCTGACCCAAAACCGTACATTTACTTCAAACACGATGAGATTTTTGGGGTGATTACGTATTGTAGTGCATTTAATGTGTGGCCCAAGACAGCTCTTCTTCTTCCAGTGTGGCCTGGAGACACCAAAGCTTGGTCACCCTGCAAGGGGATGTTGTAGCTGGTTTGATCATCTATGCAGACCCCTAAAATTTCCTCCGCATCTGCAGTGAGGCTGTCTCACTTTCTTTTCATCCCGGTGCTCACGGGCGGAACGCCTTTTCTTCCTTCAGAAACTTTCCCTTCGCATTCTTAAGTTAGCTGCTTGGCACAAGAGGCCTAGCTTGCAGCCTGCCTCAACTCCAACATGCCTTCCTCACTGGGCTCCCTCATTTGTAGCTTTTGATTTAAAGGGAGAGACGTGTGACTCTCCTGTTAGTTGAACACTTAGAGGCCAGTACAGGGTCATTTATTCATTCCTTCATTTTTTAAAAAAATGTATTTATTTATTTTTAGAGAGGGAGAAGGGAGAGAGAAAGAGAGGGAGAGAAACATCAATGTGTGGTTGCTTCTTGTGCTCCCCCTACTGGGGACCTGGCCTGCAACCTAGGCACGTGCCCTGACTGGGAATTGAACCAGTGACCCTTTGGTTCACAACCCGCGCTCAATCCACTGAGCTACACCAGGTAGGGCCATTCATTCATTTTGAAAGATTTGACTTATTATTGTTGGAGAGATGAGGGAGAAAGAGAGGGAAACATCAATGTGTGGTTGCCTCTCCTGTGCCCCCTGCTGGAGACCTGGCCCTCAACCCAGGCATGTGCTCTGACTGGGAATCAAACCAGCAACCTTTTGATATGCAGGCCGACATTCAATTCACTGAGCCACACCAGGTAGGCCCAGTGCAGGCCTATTAATTGTCCTAATTTCATTATTGTTGTGTCCTAGGGAAGAGGGAGGGAAAGGCCAATCACTGGCCTAGTGAAACACATTATTGATGGCTTAAGTTTGTTGTCTTATATTGGCACGCTTTGTCTCAATCCCAAACAGTTAGAGCAGTAACATCAAAATTGCTGATCACAGGTCACCCTAACAAATATAATAATTTAAAAGTGTGAGCCCTGGCCAGGTGGCTCAGTTGGTTGCAGTATTATCCTGATACGCCAGGGTGGTGGGTTTGATCCCTGGTCAGGGCACGTATAAGAACCAATGAATGCATGAATAAGTGTAACAACAAAATCATGTTTCTCTGTCCTTTTCTCTTTCTCTTTCTCAAAAAAAAATTAATAAATTAAAAAAATTTCAAAAGAAATTTGGAATATTGTGAGAGTTACCACAATGTGACACAGACATGAAATGAACACATGCTATTGGAAAAACGATTGCCAGATGCAGCGTTGCCACACGCTTTTAATTTGTAAAAAAGAAAAAAAAAGTGATTATATGACGTGCAATCAAGTGAGGTGCTGTGAAAGGAGGCACACCTGTAACTAAGTGAGTTAAATCAAGCAGACTTGGCACCCATGCACGGTGATTCCACAGACTCTGAAGACTGCGCCGGTAATGTTTTACACTCACAGATTGTGTTTTTGTCTTTGCTAGGATGAGGGTTGGGTATGTGTTAGTCAGGATTCTGCAGAGAAACAGAACCAATGGGATGTGTGTATGTGTGTATATAGATATGTATACACACATACATATATGTGTGCGTGTATATATGTATAGGCAGAGAGATTTATTTTAGGGAATTGGTTTATGCAACTTTGAAGTCTGGCAAGTCTGAATTTAGAGTATCCAAGGAGTTTGTTTTTTTTTAATTAAAAAATACATTTACTAACTTTTGATAGACAGGAAAAGAGAGGGGGGGGAGAAAAAAACATTGATGTGAGAGAGAAACATTCATTGGTATGCCTCCACTAGGGATTGAACGTGCAACCTCGGTATGTGCCCTGACCAGGAATCGAACCTGTAGCCTTTTGGTGTACAGGGCTGGGCTCCAACCAACTGAACCACTAGGCCAGGGTCCAAGGGAGATTTGAATATGCAGCTTGGGTGCAAAGGCATCTCGAGGCAGAATTCCTTTCTCTTTGTAAGGCCCTCAGTCTGTTTTCTTTAAGGCCTTCACCTGATTAAACGAGGCCCACCCATATTCTGAAGGGTGATCTGTTCTTCTTAAAGTCTGCTGACTTAAATGTTAGTCACATCCAAAAAATACCTTCATAGCAACATCTAGGCTAGTCTTTGACCAAAACCTGGACCTGCCATAATACAGCCAAGTTGATCCATAAAATTAACCACCACTGGGGGGAATTTTTATTTTGTGCTTTTGAAAAAAAAAAAAACCCAAACCTGAGGGCATGTTCACCTATTTTTAGAGAGAGAGGAAGGGAGGGAGAGACATTGATCACTGCCTCACACATGCACCCCAACCGAGGATCGAACCTGTAACCTTCCGGCTCACAGGATGTCGCTCAAGTAACTGAGCCATGTAGCCAGGGCTTCATTTTGTTTTTAATAATTTGCATTTTCAATAACTGTCTCCTCCAATAAAGACTGTGGGAGTGTGCACTGCAGGGTAAGCCCTGCCCTCTGGAGCCACCAGCTCACCCAGGGCGGGTCTATACTGCCCCCCCGCCACCCCCACCAGGAACGGGGATCCCACGCTGCCCCACGGGTCGCTGTCAGACCTGCATGTGAGAGGCTGTGAGCACCTCAGGATTTGCAGACGGCCACACATATGCCAGTGGGGAGTGGCGTGGGCACACTGGGGGACACCTCAGATGGTGAGATCTCAGGTGACCGCCACGGGAGATGTGACTGCCTGTCCTGTGTGATCCTGTGCCACGTTTTCAGTGGCTCACTGTGCGGCAGTCACAGGTTGTGGACTTAGCGCAGAGGCGGTGACTCTGGGAGGACTCTGAGGAAGCTTCTGTAACTCTCAGCTACCCAGCTTCTGTCTCAGGGCCTAGGCAGGCAGGAAGATGTCAGACTCCTGGGAGTGTGACTGAGCCACAGACCCAGTGCAGGTGGCCCACCCTCCAGGCTCTGGGGGCCTCGGGAGGTGTGTTGCGAAGACTCAGTCATGTGCCCACCTGTTCTGCATATGTGGTGTGAGAGGCCCAGGCGCCCTGTGAATCCCTCCTTTGTATGCAGGCGCAGGTCGGGGCTGGTCCTGCCAAGTGAGCCTCAATGAGGCATTTCAGGTGCCTCAGAACCCAGTGCTTCAGGATCGTGGCGCTTTCACGGAGTGATCGGGGAACTGACCGGCTCTCCAGGAGGTCCGGTTATCATCACCCCTTAGCCACGGGAGGGGACACGCACTCCTGAAGGCCAAGTCGCAGTCTGGGGTCCTGGGCGTTAGGGCTTCAGTGCATGGATTTGGGGTGGGGGACAGTTAAGCCCTCACCCTGCCGGGTCGCTCAGCTAGTGGGGATGGGGGAGTGGGGTGCAGCCCTGACTTGTCCAGCCCATCTTCCCACCCCTGCAGGCTCTCCTGGCTTTGGAGCTGGTGGGCTCTCTGTGGATTGCACCCTCACCCCCCTGGGTGCTTCTCAGCCTTTTGCCCTAGAGGTTCCCAGGAAGGGGTGCCAGGGGAGCAGTGTCCCCTTGCCCCTTGTCCAAATCCTCGTGCCCAAGGTAATGCTTCCAAGTAGCTCAGGCTGCCTGGAAAGTGTAAATGCATTATACCTATTTTTCATCATCTCTCCTTTCGTCTTTTATCTGTTTTTGTTGTTGTTATTTTAAATTTGTGAGCACAGTCGTTTTCAGCTGCTCACTCCATCCCTTGTGCTGTTCTGAGCGCGAGCCCCAGCGGTTAATTGTTTATGCATGTAGACAGTGTCTGTCTGAGCACGTTGAGCGATTGTAAAGCCTGCGCTGTTGATAGCAGATATTAGTATTTGAAAACAACGTAACTGACGTGGAGGAGGCAGCGCGTCTGCCTGGCGGACGCGGCAGCGGCTCTGAGAGCTCCCTGCCGGCTCTCCTGGTTCCTCCCTCCCAGGACCAAGCCTTTCCAGAGGGTTTGAGTATTCTTCTTCTCCAGCTTTGGTGTCCAAGTACCACGAACTGAGAGTTTGTCTTCTGTCAGCCCTGGAGGCTGTAAGTCCAAGGTCAAGGTGGCCACAGGAGTGGCTCCTCCTCAGGCAGCTCTGCTTGGCTTAAGAAGGCTGGCTGCTGCTGTGTCGCCACGTGGCTATCTCTCTCTGCGTGCCTGTCTCTATCCTAACGCGTCTTCTTAGAAGGACACCTGCTGTGCTGTATTCGGGCCACCCAACCATTTCACGTTACTCTCATCACGTCTGTAGAAGCGCATCTCATACGGTCGCAGTCTGGGGTCCTGGGCGTTATGGCTTCAGTGCATGGATTTGGGGCGGGGACAGTCCAGCCCTCCAGTTCACTTAGTTCAGACTCTGTGTGGTTGTTAGGGTTTTTCAGCCCCCTCCCCTAGCCCTCAGAGCTGTGGGCTCCTGCTGCTTGAGTACTCCCGGCACAGGCCAGGTGTTAGCTGTCAGCGAGGCTTCATTCCTCCTCTTTTTTAGGGAAAAATACTGTTGGTGGGTGTTTCCTTCCATCCTTTCAAAGGATTTGAGGGTGCCTTCCACAACAGTTGGAGACCACTGCTGAGTTTTTCGAAGTGTGGGCCGCAGACGCCTACCTCAGAATCGAGGGTATGTGTTGAGTGGGCGCCCAGAGCCCCCCAGCCCCCCAGACTCGGGGGGTGAGGGCTGAGAGTTGGTGTCTATGCTCAGCCCCCGCGGGTGCTTTTCTGCAGTAAACTGGTTGCGGCCAGCTGGCACCCCAGCTCCGCGGGGACCCTAGGGGTGCTGGCGGGAGGAGCCCGCTCTCAGGAATTTATGTTTCTCTGAATAATGAGCTCATTTTGTTGGCTTCGTAGCAGCCTGGAAAACTGCCTGTTTGCAAAACAACTCTCACTTCTGGAATACCGTATTTTGCTGTTTACCCATGATTTTTGGCCCAAACTTTCAGGAAATAAAAAAACTTTCCTGTTAATTTTTAAATTTGTTTGTTTCTTTGTTTGTTTATATTTAGAAACAAAACCAATCATCATCTTCCAGGGTATTATTTTGCATATGGATAACATTATTGCTTTCTAGAGTTACACTTTTAATACTTAAGCATTAATAAAGGGATTAAAACTATATAGGTACAGAATTAGTACTACCCATGTGTAATGCGCAATCTTATTTTTCCCTTAAAAGTTTGGGCAAAAAAGTGCGCATTAGGCACAGCAAAATACAGTACTTTTTAATTACCACAGGGGGAAAAATGTAGTCAATTAAAACTAAGTAGGGAGCCCTGGCCAAGTATCTCAGTTGGTTAGAACATTGTTCCAATACTCAAGGTTGCGGGTTCGATCTCTGGTCAGGGCACATACAAGAAACAGCCAGTAAGTGCATGAGTAAGTGGAGCACCAAATTGATGTTTCTCTCTGTCTCTCTCAAATCATCAAATCAATCAATAAAAAGGAAAAAAAAAACGAGGCAGAGAGGAACTTAAGAGTTTTAAGTAGGTGGGAGTGGCTGCCACACCAGGCCAGGCCACCTGCCTGGTCCCGGGCCCCTCAGGTCTGTAGGCGGAGTGAGGGGAGTGACTGCACAGCAGAGCTCAGTCAGAATCTTACAGGGTGGGGCAACGGTAGGTTTACAGCTGTGAGCACACAACACAGTTTATTCTTGTATTATTATTAATTATTGTATTATTTTCCATGCAAACAACTGTAAACATACTTTTGCCCCACCTTGTATGTCTATATGTACACATGTATATGTGTGTGTATATACATGTATATGAATATATTTTAAAAACTGCTCATTGTGGGCAACGCCAAGATGTGCACAGACACCAAAAACGGTGTGGGTCGGACCCTCCACAGGGATCTGGGTCCCTACAGAGCAAGCCCCAAAGGTCGCCCTTTGTCTCATCCATAAACGCTGTAGCACAGATACAACTGTGCGCGCACCCACACGATGTGCGACTGCTTTTTCCTGGGCCAGAGTGGAAATGATGTGACACTTTTAAGATTTGTCACTATTTACCATAAACCACTTTCTTTTAGATTCAATATCTGAGAAGTGTAAAATTCCTTGGTAATCGAAGCTAAAAATTTGCAGTATGTATTTTTTAAACCAGACTGGAGCAATCAATGCCTGTGGACCTGTGGCCCAGAGCCCTGGGGGCGTGGCTTTAGCACTGGGGGCGTGGCCTGGAGGGGGGTGTGGTCCGGAACCTTGGGGGTGCAGCCTAGCGTGAAGGGCGTGGCCTGGGATGGTGGAGGTTGGGCTGCCGCTGGGCAGCTCTCCACAAACTCTGTGTGTGGGGCTCCCAGCAGCTAGAGCAGGATAGAGGCCAGGACCCTCCCAGGGTCCGGGAGGGGCTTAGCTCCGAATGGGGCCTGTGGGAAGCAACACCTTCGTCCAAGCAAACACAGGCATTTCCAGGGCGAGTGCTCTGGCGGAAGAGATGTGTTTCACCTGCCCGAGCTTCTGGCCAAGATGGAGGCATAGGTAGTCACACTGTGCCTCTTTGCGCAACCAAAACAAAGGACAACAAAAATTGAGAAACAAGAAACCAGAACAGAGAGAAATGACCTAAATGGAAGTCTGACTACCGTACATCCAGAATGGTAAGGAGGGGTGGAGTCGGAGGCCTACGGAGAGGGGTTGAGGGGTCCCTGCAGGAAAGAGCAGTGGCTGGCGGGCGTGGGCGTGCAGGGCCCAGGCGGCAGTTGGCGAACCCCAGAAGCGCAGGGGCGGCTGAGGGACCGGTGGCAGACCCTGGGCGCGGGAGGCAACCAGGAGACCCAGTGCGCCACAGGCACACGTTCGTGTGCAGACAAACTAAGCAAAAACGGGCAGTGACACAGACTGCACAACCCAGGGACCCAGCACCTGGGGAAACAAAGCCTAAGAGCACCGACTGAAAACACCTGTGGGAGCTGAGGCTGGGAGATTCTCTCAGCCTCACAGGCGGCTCCTCGGGGAAACCCACAGAGTCCAAGAAAGTGCACAGGCCCACCCGCCCAGGAGCCAGCACCAGAAGGGTCTAATTTGCTTGTGGGAGGCGGCAGGGTGGACTGGAGTCCTAGAGACAGCGGAGCAAGTACCATTGTTCCCTCTCAGACTCTGCCCCCACATACAACGTCAGAACCCAGCGACTGGGGTGCCTCGCCCTGGTGAACACCTAAGGCTCTGCCGCCCATACATAATACCTGCAACCAGACCAAAGGAAAGTAAAAAATAAAAAAGATGGCTGAAACAGAATTGAAAGCCCCAGAACCAATTTTTTTAAGTGACCAAGAGATAGCCAACTTATCAGATGCACAGTTCAAAGCACTGGTGATCAGAATACTCACAGAATTGGTTGACTTTGGTCATAAATTAGATGAACAAATGCAGGCAACAATAACAGAAATGAAGGAAAACGCACAGGGAACCAATAGTGATGGGAAGAAAACTGGGACTCAAATCAATGGAGTGGACCAGAAGGAAGAAAGGAACAACCAAACAGAAAACAATGAAGAAACAAGAATTCAAAAAAAAGTGAGGAGAAGCTTAGGGACCTCCAGGACATCTTTAAACGTTCCAACATCCGAATTATAGGGGTACCAGAAGGGAAGGAGGGAAAACAAAAAGTAGAAAAGTTATTTGAACAAATAATAAAGGAGAACTCCCCCATTCTGGCAAAGGAAATAGATTTCCAGGAAGTCCAGGAAGCTCAGAGAGTCCCAAAGAGGATGGACCCAAGGAGGAATACGCCAAGGCACATCATAATTACATTAGCCAAGGCAAAAATGAAGGAGAGAATCCTAAAAGCAGCAAGAGATAAGGGGACAGTTACCTACAAAGGAGTTCCCATCAGACTGTCAGCTGATTTCTCACAAGAGACCTTGTAGGCAAGAAGGGGCTGGAAAGAAGTATTCCAAGTCCTGAAAGGCAAGGACCTACATCCAAGATTGCTCTATCCAGCAAATCTATCATTTAGAATGGAAGGGTAGATAAAGTGCTTCTCAGACAAGGCCAAGTTAAAGGAGTTTATCATCACCAAGCCCTTATTATATGAAATGTTAAAGGGACTTAACTAAGAAAAAGAAGATTAAAAATATGAACAGTAAAAGAAGACTTCAAATTCACAGTCAGTAACAACCATACCTAAAACAAAAGCAAACAACTAGAACAGGAACAGAACCACAGAAATGGAGATCACATGGAGGGTTAGCAACAGGGAAGTGGGAGGAGGAGAGGGGGAGAAAAGATACAGAGAATAAATAGCATAGACAATAGGTAGAAAATAGGGGGAGGGCAAGAATAGTATGGGAAATGTAGAAGCTAAAGAACTTACGACACATGGACATGAACTAAAGGGAATGTGGGTGGGAGAGGGTGGAGGGGAGTGAAGGGGGAAAATGGGACAACTGTGACAGCATAAGCAATTAAAAAAAAGAGATGTGTTTCACCTGTGGAGCGGGTGCTGGTGTATAACCTGCATATCAGTGAGGAATCCCTGCAACACGCCTCCATCCAGGGCCTCATGACAAGCCTGGCTGAGCCTTTCACTTCCTTTCTTTTAGGGGGATATTCCATGTTTGCTGTTTTTAAATGATTTCGAACTCACAAAACATGCAGAAATAAAGATAGTACGAAGAGCACAGAGACAACACTTTTTTCTCCCATCACTGGAGGCCCATTCGGGGTCACTTAAACACCTTGGTGTGTGTTTTCTAAGAACAGAGTGCTCTCTTACACGTCCAACTTCTGGCCCTTCACAGGAAAAGTGTGCTGACTGTGCCCTTGAGAATTCATTGTGCGAGACCTTTCCTCACAGTTCACAGTAGGAGACCCTGTGAACGGCCTCAGGAGATGGGGCGCAAATCTTGTGGTCTCTTTGTTCAAAAGACTAGTATGCAGCTGTCCAAACAGCACTTGGAGCAACATGTGACCGTGTGTATTCATCTTTTTTTTTTTTAATCGACATTTTTTTTTTTGAGGGAGAGAGAGGGGGGAAAATTGAGGTGTAGGCCTACTCATTAATGCACAAATTGCTTCTTTCTTGTATGTGCCGTGACTGGGGATTGAACCCACAACCTTGGCGTATCTGGAGGATGCTCTAACCAACTGAGCTACCTGGCCAGGGCGATGTTTTTGTTTTCATTAGGAACTTTTTCCCTAGTTTCTAGCAGCCCTGGCCTGCTAGGGAACCGCCCTACCCCCCACACTTAATCAGGGTGACAAGCTGCAGTCCCTGCTGGCTGGTGACACAAAAGCGCAGTGTGTTAAAATGTGAGGGAGAAAGGCACAGTTTGGTGAAGTATGCATTTCTTCTAGAGAGGATTTATTGCACATGTAAATGGATTGCACAAAAATATCAGTCATTTCTGCTTTTCTGAGAAGTACCGTTATTTGCATAAAGAAGAGGAAGAAAATTGGCAGATGTCTTGAGTGTTGTTAGAAGCATTCTGTAGTTTGCTGTTGTTTGGTTATGCAGTGGAGTTATAAAACAAAAAAATACAAGTTTGGGATTGCTGCGAAGACCCTGTTTCCAGCACAAGGAACAGGACAAGGTGGCTTGGGCCAGAGGGACAGCGACACACGCGCAGGGATCTGCCACAGGCTGGCTGGACGTGTGGGTGTGCATCAAAGCGCCAGTTCTGCATTTTCCTGCAGAAACCTGGTTTCAACCACGTTTTGTAACCTTGGAGTGGAGCTGCCCTGGCAGTTTCTATTTAAAACAAGGTGCCTGGGTGGGGCTCCCCCCTGCCTTGTGTCTGACACAGGTTCCGCTCCTGGCCGATGCCCCCAGAGAGGGGCTCTAGGCCGGGTCTATGCTGGACTCTGTCCCTGGCTGCCTGCTGCTACCCTGCCCTGTCCACCTGAGCTGGGCTAGCTCCTGGCCTCTGGGTTGGTGTTTCTGTGCCTGGGCCCTTCCCGTCCTTCCTCGGGGCATCCAGATGCTACTACAGACACTGAGGCAGGGACTTGGGTCAGTTTTTATAGGAAAAGGGGAGAGAGAGGGAGAAGGAGAGAGGGAAACATCGATTCGTTGTTCCACTTATTGATGCATCCACTGGTTGATTCTTGTGTGTGCCCTGACCCTTGGGATCAAACTCACAACCTTGGTGTATTAGGACAGTGCTCTAACCAACTGAGCTATACAGCCAGGCTTTGGGGGTCAGCTTTTAATCTGTTTATATGCTGGATTAGCTTCCACCCCAACTCACACACATCCCCCATCTCAATTCCCCATCTGGTTCCCAGCCCTGGGAAGCCGAATATTTATTAATGTGGGTGTACTTAGCATAGTTCTAATTTCATTTCTGTTTCCATGGACAGCAATTTCTCTATTAGGAGCTTTCCTTCATAAAAGTTATAGATTTTGTGAAACTATGTGCTGAGTTCCTTTGTGGGTATGTGGGACCTATTGGATTTAGGATTTTTATTTATTTTTAGAGAGAAGGGAAGGGGGAGAGAAAGAGGGAGGGAAACACCAATGTGTGATTGCCTCTTGTGCACCCCCTACTGGGGACATGGTCTGAAACCCAGGCATGTGCCCTGACTGGGAATCGAACCGGAGACCCTTTGGTTCTCAGGCTGGCACTCAGTCCATTGAGCCACACCAGCCAAGGCTGTTTTCTTATGCTTTTAATCTCTTGGCACAACCTGTGTTCTGGGTAGAAAATCAGTCTGCTGCTTTAATGTCTAAAAATTCTTCGCAGCTAAGTGTTTATTCTTGTTTTTTCTTTCTTTTAGCAAATATCATAGTTGATGTACAATATTAGTTTCAGATGTACAACATGGTGATTCCACACTGATGTCCCTTACCATGTGATCACCACTCTAAGTCTGGTCCCATCTGTCACCGTGCAAAGTTGCCACACCATTATTGACTATAATCCCCTCACCTTCCCTCCCCTCCTCTTTTGTCCCCTCCCCTCTGACAACCAGGAGTTTATTCTCTGTCTCTATGAGTCTGTTTTGGTTTCATTTCATTTGTTCACTTTTCCACATATAACTGAAATCATAGGGTATTTGTCTTTCTCTGTCTGACTTACTTCACTTAGCACAATACCCTCTGGGTCTATCTGTATTATTGCATTTTTTAAAAAAGATTTTATTTATTTTAGACAGAGGGGAAGGGAGGGAGAGAGAGGGAGAGAAACATCAATGTGTGGTTACTTCTCATGTGGTCCCTACTGGGCACCTGGTCCACAACCCAGGCATGTGCCCTGACTGGGAATCGAACCAACGACCCTTTGGTTCACAGTCTGGCACTTAATCCACTGAGCCACTCCAGCCAGGACCTTTCTTTTCTATTTTTATGACTGAGTAATATTCCATTGTTTAAATATATCTCCACTTTTTTATCCACTCGTCTGTTCATGGGCACTTGAGTTGTTCTGCATTTTGGTGACTGTAAATAATGCTGTAGTGACCATAGGCATGCGTGCGTCTTTTCAAAGTAGTGTTTTGGGGTTTTTGGGGGTGAATACCCAGAAGTGGAATTACTTGGCCATAAGGCAGCTGCATTTTTAATTTTTTTGAGGACCCTCCATTCTGGTTCCCACAGTGGCTGTACCAGTCTGCATTCCCACCAATAGTGCACAAGGGTTCCCCCTTCTCCATATCCTCACCAGCATTTGCTACTTGTGGGTTTATTGATGGTGGCTATTCTGACCAGTGTGAGGTCATATCTCAGTGTGGTTTTAATTTGCATCTCTGACAATGAGTGACATTGCACATCCTTTCATACGTCTATTGGCCATCTGTATGCCTCTTTGGAGAAGTATCTCTTCAGTCATCTGCTGATTTTTAAAAAGAATTGTTTGTTTTTTTCAGTGTTAAGTTGCGTGAGTTCCTTATACCTTTTGGGTGTTATTCCCTTATCCTCGGAGATATCTTCTGCAAATATCTTCTCCCATTCACTGGGTTGTCTTTTCGTCTCGTTTATGGTTCTTTTGTCTTTTTTGAGACTGTTGAGTCATAAGGGACTCGCTGTCCTTTAAACTGAACTCATGGCAAAGGGGAGACTTGCCTTTCTTCCCTCCCACCTGCTCATGCTGCCCAGAAATGAAAAACGATCAAGTCATATTATTGAAAATAAGAAAGTCCTGTTATTAATGTTTCTTTGTGTAGACGTGTGTGATGACCTTTACGTTTTACAGAAATCGTCCTACCTTTTCCCTTGCACCCTCATGGTAGCCCCACCCCCATCCCCATGCAGCCCCCCCACCCCCCACCCCGGTCCTGGGCTGCTCTGTCTGGGGTTTGGGTTCTTGCTGCCTGTCCCCTGCCCCTGGAACCTAGGCTGGCTCCCTAACACTGACTCTTGCCCTCGGAAAGTCACTTTGCTGATGGCTGCATTTGCTTCTGCCCTGGACCGGTGTGGACGAACTGCCTGGCCCTGGCGTCTGTGGCTTTGTTCCACTCTGTGGCTGTGGGGCCTCTGAGCCTCCCTCTGCTCATCCGTCAGTGACAGCAGCACCCTGAAGGCGACGTGAGGATGACCTGGTGAGGTGTCAGCAGGGGGCTGAGGCTGAGGGAAGGCGGGGCCACGTGAGGGAGAGAGGAGGTCACAGCGGGGGACTGGGAGCCAGCAGGCCAGGTGGGCGGCTGGGAGGCTTCCCGGCCTGTGCTGGGAGCCCTGCCTCCTGTGTTCCTGTGGCTGTTGGACGCCTCACTTGTCCCCTGTGGTCTCCCAATGCTCACCTGTGTTAGCCACCTGAGGTGCGTGGAGCGCCTGTTTTGGGCGCCAGGTGTGATCACTTAGACGTCAGGTGCAGGTGTGGGGTGAAGGAAGGGCCACCCCAGCTGGCTCTGCTTGGGAGCCACACCAGTGTTGTCTGGGCTGCCAGCCCCGTGCAGAGCGAGATTCATGCATTCGCTGCCGCGGGCCATGTCACAGAGGGAGAGGGGACTCTGCCTAGGGTGGCATGCCAGCCATATTTCGAAGACCTCACCTGCAGAGAGTTGAGCCTGGGTTCTGAATGCAGGACAGGTGTGTCTTCTCCGGGAGGAGTCAAAAGAGGATCCCTGCCCTAGCTGGTGTGGCTCAGTGGATTGAGTGCCAGACTGTAAACCAAAGGGTCGCCAGTTCGATTCCCAGTCAGGGCACACGCCTGGGCTGCGTGCCAGGTCCCCAGTAGGGGGCGCGCTAGAGGCAACCACACATTGATGTTTCTCTCCCTCTCTTTCTCCCTCCCTTCCCCTCTCTCTAAAAATAAATAAATAAAATCTTTAAAACAAATAAGTTGAGTGTTTGACATCTTTCCTTGGATGTGACGTCAGGGTGTTGCGGAGCCTTTCTACAACCCTTTTGCAGAGCCACTTCCCCCACGTGGGTGCTGTCCGCCTCTCCTGGGCTGAGAAGGGAGAGGGAGGAGGCTCTGGGTGTGAGGCCAGGGTCATGTGGGCCCAGGTCCTTGGTTCTACCTGTTTTCTCATTGATCAGTGGGGATTGGCGGGGACAGAGGCAGTGCATCCCCAGGCCATTCCTGACAGAGCCTGGGCTTGGGCTGTGGAAAAGGCTGCATGAGGGACTCAGGGCTGGAGCCGCAGGAGGCTCCTCACCCGCAGCGGGTGTGTCCCCTGCTGCCTGCCCCCAGGGAGGCCGCCAGCCTCAAGGTGCCCTGAATGAGTGCTACTGGGGCTCCCTGTGCTGGCTCATTGGAGGCCCAGTGACCCCGCCCTGCGCTCTGACTGCCCTGACCTCTCCTTTCTTGAGCTGGTGGAACGGGAAGTTGTGCTGACAGAGGGAGGTCGGGGATGAAAGAAGAAAGGCTGCCTTCCTTGTTTTCAGAAATGTGGGGGGCTTTGAAAACTATCTGCTACATTTTAAATTAGAAACATGCCCACCAGTTCTGCTGTTGTCAGGAGGAGTTTGCTCTAAATGCCAGGGCACGGTCACATGGTCCCGTTGGGTTCAGTTCCTGGGTTCCTGTGGGGTCACCCCAGGGAATGCTGCAGTCTCCTCCTGCTCCTGTGATTTCTTCATTGTATCTATTTATTTTAGCTTCTGAGATTGGGAGATTGGGCATGTTCAGGGTGGTGTGGCCAAAGACCATTTATGTATTTCAGACAGAGGGAAAGGGAAGAAGAAAGAGGGAGAGAAACAGCAATGTGCGGCTGCCTCCTGCGTGCCCCCTACTGGGGACCTGACCTGGTGCCCTGAGTGGGAATCCAACCAGCAACCTTTTGGTTCAGAAAGGCTGACACTCAATCCACCGAGCCACACCAGCCAGGGCCGCTCCTGCGATTTCCTTCTTTCTGTTCTCTGTGTTTGCTTGGCGCTGTGTGAACCTCTCTGGTTAGATGCAGCCATGTTCAGCGTTGTTGTCTCCCTGGTGAGTGACCCGCTGTTATCGAGCAGTGTGCCGTAACTTCCTTGCTCTGCAGCTTATGCTCACACAGCCACTGCAGCTTCCCTTTGACTTGTGTGGTGCATCTTGTACCCTTTTGCTTCCAACCTACCTGTGTCTTTATATTGGAAGTGTGTTTCTTGTCGCTGTCATACACAGTCACACGCCACATAGCAGTGTTTCTGTCAATGACAGACCCCATATACAACAGTGGTCCCATAAAACTGGAACGGAGCCGAAAAGTTCCGGTCACCGCAGTGACGTTGGAACATAGTAGCACAATGCATTGCACAGGTGTTTCTGGGGACACAGGTGTCGACAGACCAGCTGTCCTGCCTGCCACATGGTCGAGGTATGTCATGGGCTGTGCCATCTAGGTTTGTGTAAGTGCCCTCTGTGATGTTCACACAGCGACAAACTTGCATAGTGACACTTCTCAGCGTATTGACAAGCAGCACAGGACTATAGTTGGCGCAGGGGTTTTTGTTTGTGGGTTTTTTTTTTTCAACCTTTCTTTTCTTTCTTTTTTTTTTTTAAGATTTTATTTATTTATTTTAGAGAGGGAAGGGAGGGAGAAAGAGAGAGAGAAACATCAATGTGCGGTTCCTGGGGTCCGTGGCCTGCAACCCAGGCATGTGCCCTGACTGGGAATTGAACCTGCAATGCTTTGGTTCACAGCCTGCGCTCAATCCACTGAGCTACACCAGCCAGGGCTTTAACCTTTCTGACAATCTGTCTTTTCAGTAGGTGTTTAGACGATGGTGTGTTTGCATTTACTTCTACAAATCATTTTATTATTTGATTCCCATTTGATGACCCGTCCCCTTGGCTTATACACAATAGAATTTTATTTTTCAGTTCTGGAAGCTTAAAAGTCTGAGATCAGAGTGTGCCGGGGCGCCAGCGTGGTCAGGTTCTGGTGAGGACCCGTGATACTGTGATTTTGCATTAAGACATATGTATTTGGCCCTGGCTGGGTAACTCAGTTGGTTAGAGCGTTGGCCTGGATAGGCCAAGGTTGTGGGTTCAATCCCCAGTCAGGGCACATACAAGAAGCAACCAATGAATACATCAACAAGTGGAACAACAAATCAATGTTTTTCTCTCTCTAAAATCAATAAGTAAAAAATTTGTAATAAACAAATATATATTTGGTCTTCATTGTTTCTGTTAAAGAGCTCCTGTAACCTTTGGAATTTCCTAAGTGATAAGAGCAATAAAGGTGTCTTAATATTCTTAAACCGCACCGGAGGTTATGTTCGTGATGTGACTGGAGGCTGGTTGCCAGGAGATCTAACCACATAAGACGTTTTCAACTTTCAGTTCCACCCCCTGACCTTGGGGAGGGGAGGGGCTGGAGGTGAATCCTTTGCCAGTGGCCAGTGATTTACTCAGTGCTGCCTAAGCGAGTAACCTCCCTACACCCAAAGGGCAGGCTCTCTGGCGAGTTTCTACGATGGATGATGAGCGTGTGGGCGTTGGGAAGCGAGCAGCACCCACTGGCCATTGAGACTACCTCCTTCCCCCAGACCCGCTGTGCACCGATTCCAGTGGGCTGTTCCTGAGTTATATCCTGTACAATAACCTGATAATCTGTTAGTGAAACCGGAAAAGGCCGTCATTCGTGCTGCCTGTCACATGCCAAATGCAATAAGCAGAGACAGGGATTGAATCTTCATGGGCGCTTTATTCAGATGGCCTGCGATCTGAGAAGGTGGCAGGTTCATACCCTAACAGACTGTCTTAAATTCCATTTTAAAATGGCCCTTTTCATAAGGGGAACAAAGTGTAGGTAAGGGATCTGAGAAAAGTTAATTGGGTTAAGAAAGCTGCAGGATTCTGGTCCTGCACGGTGGTCATCCCATTCTGCAGCCCAAGGCTCAGATGCCATCTTGAACTGCTTGTGGTCCTCCTGAGCCACAAAGGTGGAACTGCTTAGGGTCTCCTGGAGTCAGGGTGGGTCACACCTCAGTTCCTAGAACAAACCCTTTTACATGCATTGATTCCTAAGCTTATTAGCTATTACCGAAACTACAATTTTCCATCTCTTTGAGTCCTCTATTGTTAAATAAGTAAAATGTTTCTCTGAGTTCTACAAGCCTCTCTAGCAAATTAATTGAACCCCAGGAGGGGGTCATGGGAACCTCTGATCTATTGCCCGTCAGTCAGAAGTACCTGTTGCTGGCGTCTGGTCCCTGAAATGGGGGTGGAGGGAGTCTTGTGGAACTGAGCCCTGAACCTGTGAGATCTGGCGCGCTCCGCAGGCAGAGAGTGGTAGAATTGAGTCAACTGTAGGACAGCCAGCTGGTGTCTTAGCATTACTTGGTGGTGAGGGGGAAACCCCACTTTGGAATCGGTGACACAATTGGACAGTCCTTTTCTGGGTTGCAGACACCAACGTCTGAGTGTGTCCTCACATGGCGGCAAAAGGACTCTCATTTCCTCATTGCAGTTTCCTTTTCCTACCTTCTTGTAGGTTATTGGAATGCTTTTAGTATTCCACTTTAATTTTTTTTCTACATGATTTTGTAAGTTATATTGCTTGTCTTAAAAAAATATTTTATTTATTTATTTATTTTTAGAGGGGGGCAGGGAAGGAGGAAGAGGAAGAGAAATATGAATGTGTAGTTGCCTCTCACACGCCTCCTATTGGGAACCTGGCCCGCAATCCAGGCGTGTGCCCTGAGTGGGAATCCAACTCGTGGCCCTTTGGTTTGTGGACTGGTGCTCAGTCCACTGAGCCACACCAGCCAGGGCTATATGGCTTTTATAGGTTTCTTTTTTTCCTTTTGTGGTTGTTCTAGGGCAGGGGTGTCAAACTCATTTTCACCGGGGGCCTCGCAGTTGCCTTCAAAGGGCGGAATGCAATTTCAACTCCTTAACTGTTAAGGAGTAGTTACATTTATACAGTCCTAAAGTTATTTGGGCGCAATAATATTTTGGGTAACTGAAAAGTTACGCAAAGGGTGGGCCCTTGGAGACGGGCTCAGAGAGTGAGCCCAGGATGAGCTGCCGCTGCCCACTGCTCTGCTGGTCGCAAGTCTCACTGAAACGCCTCTGAGTTCAGGAGAAAGAAAGCTAAGATACACACCTGAGGAACGACGCAGGGGAAAGGCGCAGGTGTGCTCAGGGGACACTGGGGCTTTTGTCTTCAGGGATTGTATCTGTTTTCTAAAGGCCGGAATTTTAGGGGCGGTCTCCTAAAATTCAAGAGAATTTCCATCCGCTTCGCCGCTGCAGCTGTTACTCTGCTGATTCATCCAAATGAGCCCATAGCGGGGTCTGGGCTATTCTTTGGTCAGCTTCACCTTAAAGAATGTCACTGCAGAGGAACAGGGACCTAGCCCTGTCTGTCCCCAGCGTGGTCTGGAACTCGGGAACCATTCGCTTCTCTGACTGTGGTGAGGGAGGATAAGACCCGGCAGTTTATTAGCTGGCTATGAATGGCTCAGCCTTGTTAATTAACTCTCTCTCTGTTTCCCCCTTCCACTTGCCAAGGAGCTTTTCAAGGTTTCTAAAACTTCCACTCAGGTTTTTATATAGATATCTTCTTTGGCTCACTTTCGATTTTTCCTTTCAGCTTAGGGTTTTTATCGTTGTTTGAATGTTCTTATTGAGTTGCTTTAAAGTCTGGTGCCTAATTGTAACATAAGAGCTACCCTTGTCCTACCTGCTGTTCTTTGCCCGCTGGAGTTGCAACATCCTGGCTGTTTGTTCTCTGACGGGCCCGCCTGGCAGCTGGTCATCTGAGATACTGTGATATGAGCCTCTGGGTGTTGCTTAAATCTCGGAGAATGCTGATTTTTAATTTTAGCGACAAACTACCCGGTTTGGTTCACACAATGGTCCTCGCCTGCCCCTGTGGGCTGTGACCCTGTCGGTTCTGTTCTTGGAACCTCCGCAGCGTCATCGGGTTGTCCTGTGCGTGCCGCCCACCACCTTCTGGGACCTGGCTGTGGCCACAGGGATTGGGGGACCGAGAGGACCCGGTTCACACGTGTGCAGCGTGGGGATGGGCCCCACATTTGTGGGCTGGCTCTTCTGAGCTTCTTCCTCTCCCCACTGCGTCAGGGCTTTCTGATATCCAAAGTTCCCTTTGTGCTTCTACGGCCAGCACCCCGGGGCTTGGGGAGCCCAAGCGGTGGTGAACCTCCGCATCTGCTGCTTGTCTGGGACCCCCGCTGGGAGGAGTGTCGGGTGCCTCTTCTATTCAGTGTTTGCGTCTGGCCGCGGCTGCTGTTTCCTTCTCAGAACACACTTAGTGGCCCCACGTGGCCTACTGGGGGGTGGGGACTGGCCCACATGTCCCATCGGGAGTCCGCTGTTTGGTGAGTCTCGACCCGGGTTAGCGCTACTACCTGCATCCTATCCCGGGTCGGAGCAGCGTTCAGCAGGAGGCAGGCTGGAGTGTGCTGGGCCTGTCCCCCAGAGCTGGCACATGTGTTTAGGTGACATTCGCCAATGTGTGCGCTTCTCCACGTAGCCTCGGAGTGGTGCTCTACTAACAGCCCTGCCCTGTGTCACCTTAGCCCCTACCTTCACCTTAGTGGTCCCCGCAGGCTTCTGGAGTCCCTAGAGTATAACCCTACACCAGGAACCCCCAGAGGACCAGGGGGGCGTCTGCACGCGGGAAACCCCGTTGCCGCCTCCAAGGCTTTGCTGGCCTTCACGGGGCAGCTGTGGTGTCGAAGGGTGTTCCCTCTTCCGGCCCTGGGAGGGGTGTCAGGCCCTCCCAGAGAGCTCTCTAGGGACAGCTACCCCAAGGTGGGAAGGGTGGTAGGAAGTGAAACCCTGCGAGGCGGGCCCTGTGCCTGCCCCTGTGACGACTTGAGGCCAGCAGGCAGAGCTGCACGGTGACTGCCTTGCCGGCGAGCCGTGGGAGACGTGCCAGAACCTGGGGTCTGGCCACGACCGCCTCGCTGCCCCGCCCCCGGCGCTCTCTAGAAGAGGACGGGCATGAGGTGGCCCCGCTCCCCCCATTCTGGAAGGATTGTCAGGGCGCTCCTGCCCTTCCGCTCAGCACAGGAGGCTTTGTATTTGGTTCTAGGCCAGGATGGCGGCCCAGGTGACACTGGAGGATGCGCTGTCCAACGTGGACCTGCTGGAGGAGCTGCCTCTGCCTGACCAGCAGCCCTGCATCGAGCCCCCGCCGTCCTCACTGCTCTACCAGGTGGGTGCTGGGCGCCCGCAGGGCCGGCCGCCCACCGCACTGACACACGGACCTCCGCCTGATGCTCTTTCTCTTGCTTTCAGCCCAATTTCAACACTAACTTTGAAGACAGAAATGCGTTTGTCACTGGGATCGCAAGATACATCGAACAGGCGACCGTCCATTCCAGCATGGTAATTCCGTCTGCGCGTCTTTGTTTCTGTCTGGGGAGCGGCGCATCCAAACGCCTTCTGGCGATATCCTGATAAGGGTACCCCCCGGGGAGAGGAAGAGTGAATAAAATGCCCTTTCTTTTTTTAAAGCTTTTTGGTTTTCTTATGATAAAACAGTACGTGCTGTTTCTGCAAATTTCGCGTCTGTGGCCCAGAGAACACTTTGGTCCACATTTTCAGGAAGCCCGTTTTCTCCCCCTGTCACATATGGGTACGCATGCGTGCCACTTGGGTAAAAGAAGTGCATTGTTATAATTATGTATTTTCATGATTTCATGAACAGTTTATAAATGTCCACAGTTTTTAACAGTTTTTGCATGTTTCCGCAGTTTCCCTTTCTTACAATAAAAAAAAATGCTGTCTTGAACAAATTTCTAAGTACATAGTTATTGCCTTTGGCTAAATTTGTAGGAGTGAAGTTACCGGGTCAAAGGTTGTGAACAGAGTGAAGTATCTCAAAAGCCTTATCAAACTGTAGTTGACATTCTCAAGAATGTCTGTGCACGTTTTACCATTTTTTAGCCAAGGAGACAATTCGAAAGCAGTGGACACTAAGGTGGCTTTTAAGGACGGTGGCTCTCTTACCGACACCCTTCCTGGACCCCCAGTGCTGCGGGGACACTGCTTAGCTTTTCCTCCCCATGCTGGGGACCGCTGAGCCGCGCCAGGCTTCCTCCCGAGCAGAACAATCTCTGTAGCCTGGTGGGGCGTGTGGTGACCGCGTGCATCTGAGCTGCACCGCCCCCGCCCCTGCCCCGTGCCCCCAACTTGGGCCTGCCTTGCCCTGGGGTTGTTTGGGGCTGAGTGGAGCTCAGATGTGGCATCTGTGGCCACTGTCTCTGTGGCCCTGCGTAGAGGTTCCTGCATGTCGCTGACACCGCTCTGCAGCCCGCAGTTAGGCCTGGGGTTGTTTCGGGTGGTCGTCAAGGCCACACGCCTGCATTACAGCGTCACCAGCTTCTGAACAGCTGTCTCTTACTCAGTACTGGTGCTTGTCCCTGAAAGGGAGAGGCAGGATAATTCATGCCTCTAGATTCTAGCAATTTGTCCTCTCTGTTAGGATTGTTCCCCCGGTTGCCTTAAATTTGCCCTGTGTACCCCCTTGCAGAATGAGATGCTGGAGGAGGGCCAAGAGTATGCTGTCATGCTGTACACCTGGAGAAGCTGCTCTCGGGCCATCCCGCAGGTATGTGCTGTTCCCTCCCGTCTAGCCAGACCACGCCCCTATCTCACCAGCCTGCTTGCTCAGCTCAGCCAGACCACCTCCCGCACCACTAGCCCAGCCAGACCCGGTCCTACTCTCACCAGTCACACCACGCCTCTACTTCTACAGCCAGGCCACGCCCCTATTTCACCAGCCCAGCCTAGCCCAGCCCAGCCAGACCACCTCCCACACCACCAGCCCAGCCAGACCACGCCCCTATCCCACCAGCCCCACCCTGCTTAGCCAGACCACGCCCATATCCCACCTGTAGTTCCATCCGGCCAGACCATGCTCCACACCGTCCCCTGAATCATCTACCCCTCAGCAGTCGGGGAGCCCAGCTCTAACGGGACCCTCCCTCACTTCCCGCTGGGTTGAAGCCTCTTTATGTGCTTGTGTATTCCTAGGTGAAATGTAATGAGCAGCCTAATAGAGTGGAAATTTATGAGAAAACCGTGGAGGTCCTGGAGCCCGAGGTCACAAAACTGATGAATTTCATGTACTTCCAGGTAAATGACAGCGAAATAATCCTAGGGGGTTAAGGCGGAGGCAGAGGATGCTGTCACCGTGAACTCAGTGTGTTAAGTGCATGTAAATGAAAGCAAATAGCAGCTTTTGAGACAAAGGGAACCGAGCCTTTGGCAGTTGGGTGTCTTGCGGGCCCTCTGAGAATAAATACTTCTGCTGTGCTTCACTTCCTCCTTCAGAGCGAGTTTGTGTTTCCGGCATGAACTCTGCCTTCTCAGTTCCGCGTGTGTGTGTTTGTCTTTCTGCCAGTTTGCACTTTCGATCCATTGGGTGTTTTTTTTTTTCTCAACCACACCCTGACCACTGGCTCGGGTGGTCCTCACCCTGGCCTTGGCTCCTTCTGCCCCTGGGTTAGGTACAGGGGCTGCAGGGTGGGGGCTTGCTGGCTTTCAAAGGTGTGCTTTGGAAATGTGTTGACTTTTTTTTAAATTATAGATTCCTTTAGCAAAGGCAGAAGATAAAACTTAGGAGATGACTTTTTGGTTTATCTTAAAAGTTGTCAAGCCATGGCTGGGTGTCTTAGTTGGTTGGAGCATCATCCCGTACACCCAAAGTTCACAGGTTCCTATGCAGTCAGGACACATACGTAGGTTGTGGGTTTGATCCGTGGTCAGGGCACAGATGGGAGGCAACCAATTGATGTTTCTCTCTCTCTGTCTCTCTCTTCCCTCCCCCCCCCACCCCCAGTTCCTCTCTCTTTAAAATCAATAAATAGCTCTGGCTGGTGTAGTTCAGTGGATTGAGCATGGGCCTGGGAACCAAAGTGTTGCTGGTTCAATTCCTAGTCAGGGCACATGCCTGGGTTACAGGACAGGTCTCCAGTAGGGGGCGCGCAAGAGGGAACCACACATTAATGTTTCTCTACCCTTCTTTCTCCTTCCCTTCCTGTCTCTCTAAAAATTAACGAAATCTTTAAAAAAAATCAACAAAAATGTCCTCTGGCAGGAATTAAAAAAAAAAAAAAGAGGACCCCCTCTCCACTTCACCTCTGAAAGCTAAAGCATCTGATTTAAAGGCATTCTGTTAGAGCATTTTGTCCTGTAACTTTACTGGAATAATCAACAAAATTCATTTACTTTAGGGGCATAGTTAGTGAAGTACAAAATTCACAATGCTTGTCAGAGAGCAAAGGTGTGTGGAGTCTCTCTCCCTGCGCCTTAACTACCCATGCGCTCACTGAGATGGGCGTTGAGTGAGTCAAGATACAGTGCTCCAAGCCGGGGGGGACAGCTGGCCCTTCACTCACAGTGGCTCTTCTGCCCCCTTTCTCTGCTCAGAGAAACGCCATTGAGCGTTTCTGCGGGGAGGTGAGGCGCTTGTGCCATGCGGAGCGGAGGAAGGACTTCGTGTCCGAAGCCTACCTGATCACGCTGGGCAAGTTCATCAACATGTTCGCGGTGCTGGACGAGCTGAAGAACATGAAGTGCAGCGTGAAGAACGACCACTCCGCCTACAAGAGGTGAGCCTGGCCCTGCGCCTGCGCGGTGGTGGAGAGCACGTGGTGGTACCTGGGCACAGTGGGTGCGCAGCCCAGGTGTGCTCAAGTCATCGCGGCTGGTTGGCGGTGTAGAACTGTTTGATACTTGTTTCTGGGGTGGCTGGCAGGCGACATGTGCCGTGATGCATTCCAGTATTTGTTGAGCGCTCAGCACTCTTGGGAAGATAGAAGCGCATAAGACCGACCATTCCTAGGTCACTGAGCCCTGTGGTCACTGTGTGGGCATCTGGCTCTCAGTGAGAGGCAGGTGGGTTCTGCAGCCTGAGAGTATCCCCTCTACTCCTCACTCTCTGATCAGATGTCCCTGGCAGGTGCACACCACCACAGCAGTGGGCAGAGGTGGCCCTGTGGACTGTCACAGGGTCACGTTGAGCTTCTGGGTTTCCCATACCTGCTTTCCTACAGGGTGGTTTTCTTTTCCAGTGTGGAGAAGAGAATTGGGAAAGGCGGGTGTGGTGTGGCTGTGCGTTTCTGGAACTCCCTGTCGGGTGGTTGGTGGCAGGAAAGGACAGGTGGGCAGCCTGCTGTCTTCTGACTGACCTTCCTTAGAAGGTCTGTACCAGGTAACCGAAGGCATGACTGGCTAGAACAAGATGCTGACTGATGTCTCTTCTTCCCAGGCAAGGAATCGGAGCTATAAAATTAAATTGGAGGAGATTTTACTTCATATCTCTCAGTGGGCTGGAATATGTTAAATCGGAAATCAGACGGTTGTTGCTGTGTTTTTTTTTTTTTTTTTTTTAAGATTTTATTTATTTATTTTTAGAGAGAAGGGAAGGGAGGGAGAAACACAGGAAGAGAAGCATCAGTGTGTGGTTGCCTCTCACACACCCCCTACTGGAGACCTAGCCTGGCCCAAAACCCAGGCATGTGCCCTGACTGGGAATCGAACCAGTGATCCTTTGGTTCACAGACTGGTGCTCAATCTACTGAGCCACACCAGCCAGGGCTGTTGCTGTGTTTTTAAAGTGAAATTGACACAGGATGGGGCATGAAACCGAGATTTAAGGATGAGGTGGGCGTGGAGCTAGATCACCCACATTTTAAGCCTTACTCGTGTGAGTAAGTACAGGCATTTCATTCCATTCACCCAGAGTCAGTCAGCTCTGACTGGGAGAACTGCCAAGTCTTTGCAGTTGACCAGTTTACCCTGCTTGGGGAGGAAAGCTTGGAGGTGTCCTGTCTGATGACAGTGTGGGCAGAGTGTGGGGGCTTCCGAGGGGTGGAAGGTGGGACCCATCTGACCAGGAGAGCAACTTCTGCTCCTGGCTGCACAGATCACTTGCTGCATGACTTAAAACAACTTTTTTTTTAATTTACTGGTTTTAGAGAGGGGGGGGGGAAACATGGATTTGTTGTTCCACTTATTGATGCATTCATTGGTTGAGTCTTCTGTGTGCTTTGACTGGGGATCGAACCCACAACATTGGTGTAGCAGGTGTAACAACAACCTTGGTGTAACGATGCTCTAACAACTGAGCTAGCTGGCTGGGCTTGCCGCACAATTTTAGGCAGCTTTCTCAGCCCTTCTGACTTTATCAGAGGTGCACAGCATCAGTGGTTTTTAAGTTCAAAAGGTTTTTTTTTTCTTTTAGCAAATACTTTCTTTTCTCTTAGCAAACAGCATATCTATTCCACAGTCTAGGTTGTAAGATAATTTAATGATGAGGCTACTCTGCAGAAGGCTGTCTGGGGGGCTGCCTGGGCACCCTTCTAGGAGCTGCCTGAGGTCTTCACCACCGCTCAGGCGCCCCTCACCCCTTTCAGCAGCAACCTCTTCCTGTGACCTCTCTTTGGGACCCCCTCTTGGTTCCCCTTCCCAAATAGTAACACCCTCCCCCCCAGCCCACCCACACTGACACTCCCACATACGTTTAATTTGTGTCCTGCTGGTAATTACCTGTACAGTCACTTCTGAACGTCAGCGCCAAGATCCCCTGTATGGTGATGGCAAGGCCTGAGGCAAACAGAAAACAGCATCTTCGATCCCTTTCTTAGTCTCAGCAAGCACTCAAATCAAGCAACTGAGCACTTGAAAAAGGGATGTTACCATAGCAATTAATAGGAAGTTTAACCATACATATTTTTTAAAAAACCCACAGAAATAACAGTGGCTTAAATAAGATTTCAGGTTCTCAGACTCGAACAGTCCTGAGGTAGGTGACCTGCAGCTGATGTGGGGGTTCCACAGGGCCACAGTGTTCAGAGCCCAGGACTCCTGCTGTCTCACTGCTCTGCTGCCTTTATGTGTTGCCTCATGGCACAAAGTGGTTGCTTGAACTCCGGCTGTCATTCCTGCATTCCAGTCACCAAGGAGGAAGAAGAATAGAAGGGCCCACACTGTCCCCCATAAGTAAACTTCCAAGTGCCTTGCAACACTTTGCCGTTGAGCACGCATGGGTATCGCTGCTGCGTGGAAATTGGGGTTTATTCCTCAGGAGACACAAGGCAGGTTATCAATCTTTGCTATGAGAATTTTTCTTCTATAAAACCCCCAAGGTTCTAAGTTGCATAGACATGACCTTATGTGGCAGCTTCCACTAGACGTTTGGGGGCCAGCTTTAGACGTGCAGAATCCTCACACCACCTCACACTTTATTGCAAGACCTCAGAGGCGTGGCCCAGGCCCCGCAGCGGTGTGGCACTGCAGTGGATGGGCCGTTCTGTGGGTTCCTGTCCTGTCAGCCCCGGGAGTCGGTCGTTTGCCAGAGATGTTGTAAGTGAGGCTAGAGAGGGTTCCGGAGGTTGGTCTAAAATGGAACTGCGTGTTGGTGGCAGAACCAGGATTCTGCCCCAGACCTTTGCTATCAGAACTGTACCTGGTCCCTAGCCTGCAGGAGGTGAGGTGGCCCAGAGTGTTCTCATCACAGAACCTCAACAGTGCTGGCCGTCTTCATCACCACGCTCTGGGCAGGTGGCTCGGGGGAGAGGCCAGTATGCAGGGGCCCTGCTGGGAGGCCTGCCGATGTCACTACCACCATGTCTGGACCGTGGGGTTGTTAGCTGCCCAGTCTGGGCCCCAGGTGGAGAAGTTCATGGAGGCTGAAGCCGTAAGCCAGCTGCTGAGACCACATTTCTGCAGATCGCTGCAGCCACAGAAAATCGATCTCAATTTTCCCATTTTTTAAAAAAATCATGAAGCCCATTGGTTGATCAGTTCCTTTTCCCTTTTTTTTTTTTTTTTTGCTTTCAAAGGGCTGCTCAGTTTTTACGGAAAATGGCAGACCCACAGTCGATCCAGGAGTCGCAGAATCTGTCCATGTTCCTGGCCAACCACAACAAGATCACCCAAGTAAGGCTCTGCTGTCCCCACTTGGCTGCTGGGTGCCCTGCCGGGGGGTGGGGCCAGAGGACCCAGAGCAGCCCCTGGCATGGGTCTCCCCCTCTTTCAGTCTCTGCAGCAACAGCTTGAAGTGATTTCTGGCTACGAAGAGCTCCTGGCTGACATCGTGAACCTGTGCGTGGATTACTACGAGAACAGGATGTACCTGACGCCCAGCGAGAAACACATGCTTCTCAAAGTATGTGGGCCGCCCTCCTTTGGTCAGCGTTGTGGTGTTCTCACGCTTGTGTGTGCGTGTGCGCATGTGCACGTGCATGTGTGTGTGTACAGCAGCCTCGACTGCAGGCTCCCCGCGCATTCCCTGAGTGTGTCCTGCACTTCACCCCATGCCGTGGGCCCCAGCCCCAGTCCCCCGAGCAGGTGTTCGTGGGCGACAAGTCCGGGGTCAAGGACTTTGCTCATTCAGCCTTTTATAGCAGACCTTGTACCAGAGTGGAGTTGTGAAGCATAGAATTGCTAGGAATTAGTTATAGGTGGTCCAGCTTAGGGTTTTTCAACTTTGGTGTGACAGTGATCCATGTTCAGCAGGAACCCATCTTTGATTGAAAAAATTTTTTAAGATTTTATTTATTTATTTTAGAGAGGGGAAAAAGAGGGAGACAGAGAGGGAGAGAAACAGCAATGTGTGGTTGCCTCTTGTGCAGCCCCTACTGGGGACCCAGCCCACAAATCAGGCGTGTGCCCTGACTGGGAATCGAACCGGTGACCTTTCAGTCCATAGGCTGGTTCTCAGTCCACTGAGCAACACCAATGAGGGACACCTTGTCCTTCATTATTATTCTGTTCAAGTCAGGTAGGTTGTTAGTGGCATTTCTCACTGGGAGGAGAAGAAAGGGGTTCCTGTGTTCACTGCCCACTAGTCTCCCCTATGTGGAGGGCACCCTGGACGACCTGGGCTGGGTGTCCCTCCCGCTAAACGCCCTGCCTGAAAGAGCTGAGCTGTCTCCCCGCTGGACAGCCCCACAGAGGGTCAGGCTGTAGGGCACTGTCCAGGGCAGCAGTCTGGGATGGTGGGTGCAGGAGCCCTGCCGTGGGTGCATGTGTAAATCCACACTCACTATTATACTGTGCTCAACCAGAGGTGAGGAGGTCAGTATGCCTGGGAGGGTGTTGAAACAGCCAGAAGAAATGACACATATAAAAGAATAGCTTTAACCTTGGCTGGTATGGCTCAGTTGGTCGGAGCATTGTCCTGTAAACTGAAAGGTTGTGGGTTTGATTCCCGGTCAGGGCACATACCCCAGGGGGCTTCAATCCAAGGTCAGAGCAAATAGAAGAGGCAACCAGTTCCATGTTTCTCACTGGCATTGGTGTTTTTTGCTCTCTCTCTTTCTCCCCTTTCCCTTCCCCTCTCTCTAGAACTCAATAAACATATCCTCAGGTGAAGATTAAAAAAAAAAAACAAAAAGAAGAATAGCTTCATATGAAGGAATAGCATCTATTCCTGAGGAGATTTTAAAATTGCTTTTTGAGAAAAAGAGTTCATTGTCATTTCAGAGTTCTGAACTGTAGCCTGTATGTGCTCGTGGGTAATGAACCTGGCGGGCCTGGCTTTTCTGGGCCATCTGGCTCTTTTGCAGGTCATGGGGTTCGGCCTGTACCTGATGGACGGCAGCGTCAGCAACATCTATAAACTGGACGCCAAGAAAAGGATCAACTTGTCCAAAATCGACAAGTTCTTCAAGGTGAGTGACGTTTCGATGGACGTGTGTGCCCTGTTTGAGTTTGGGGGCGGTGACCCTGACGGGCCCTGGGATGCAGGGCAGGGCAAGGCTCTTGATCCTGTTTGCGGAGTCACTGCCCCCCGCCCCGCCCCCAACACTGTTAGGCCTGCGTGGGAATCACACATAAAGGGGATCCTGCCCTGTGCGCGTGCATGTCTGGCTGCTCCCTCCCGGTGTCACAGACGTCCCTCTGGGAGCCCGCAGCCGTGGTCTGTAGGTGTTCACATCAGGCGGTCCTGCCGCAGTGTGCTATTATTTGTCCTCATCTGTTACCATGTGCATGAGGTCGTTTCAGGGCTATGGCTGGTGTGAACAGCCCCGCGCTGACTTATCGCGCATCTGAGTGCGTTTCTGTTGGACATTTCCCTGGGGTGGAAGTCGGGAAGTGGGCATGAAGAGTTTCAGGGGTAGTAGGCATAGCCTGAACGTTCTCCCACGTGGTTGGGCCCATGCGCGTTCCTGCCGGCTGGGAGTGAGTGCTCCCGTTGCTCCGTATCCTCGCTGTCGCTTGACACTGCCTCTGTGGGGTGTCCTGAAGGGTGGGTGTGTCATTACGATTTTACAGACTAGAGTCTGCTTGTGGTTCAGTTCACGTTTTCCTGATGACTTTTCATACTCCAGCACTTTGTGTTGTTGTCTTTTATGAAACATCACTTCAAATTTCTTGCTGATTTTCCCTGTGCTACATGGGCATGGTTGGCCACATGGCTCTTAAATACAGGCATTCCCCTATGTGCCTCTCCTTTTCAGTGTCTTTTTTTTTAAAGATTTTATTTATTTATTTTTAGAGGGAGAGGAAAGGAAGGAGAAAAAGAGGGAGAGAAATACCATTGTGTGCCTGCCTCTCACTGGGGACCTTGCCCACAACCCAGGCAGGTGCCCTGACGGGGAATTGAACCAGAGACTTTTTGTTCTCAGACTGGCGCTCAATCCACTAAGCTATACTAGCCAGGGCTGTTTAGAGGTTTTTTTTTTCTTCAGTAAATGACTTGCAGAAATAGCATTCAATGCACAGTAATGATTAGCATTATTCACTTGTCTTGCAGTTAATCATTTGGTGACTAAACATTCGTGACAACGCATTTTTTTTTCTTTGTTGAATACAGCAACTCCAGGTGGTCCCACTGTTTGGGGACATGCAAATAGAACTGGCAAGATACATCAAGACCAGCGCCCACTATGAGGAAAATAAATCTCGGTAGGAGAGCAAGCCGCCCAATTGGAACGTTCTGCATCGTTCTCACTATGGTTTTGTGACACTTCGTGTGGATCTTGTGATGTCACCTGGACATTCTCAGCCATCCGGGAGTGAATGCCTGACATAGTAGCCCTTGCCGAGTGTGGCTGTTTGTGTTTAAATTCCTTAAAAATTTACCACATTTTGCCATGTATGGTGTGCACCTATGTACTTTGCCCAGAATTTCAGGGAACAAATCTTTTGTTTAAAAATTTTAAATCAACTTTTTATTTATTTATATTTAGATACTTGTTTTATGTGGTCTAAGGGAGTTTTAACATTTGTTTTTGAACATATTATGATACAAGAAATTTTCTGAGACAAATAATTACAAAACAGGAGAACAGATACAAACTATTTCAGGCACTGCCCATGTATAACGCGCATCCTTATTTTTCCTGCAAAGATTTGGGCAAAAAAGTGAGTGTTATACATCACAAAATATGGTATTTCCTTTAGAACAGCCACATTTCCAATGTTTAGTAGCTAGTGGCTAATTTTTTATATTTTATTTTTTTAAAGATTTTATTTATTTATTTTTAGAGCGAGAGGAAGGGAGGGAGAAAGAGAGGGAAACATCAGTGTGTGGTTGCCTCTTCAGCGCCCTCTACTGGGGACCTGGCCTGCAACCCAGGCATGTGTCCTGACTGGAAATCGAACAGGTGACACTTTGGTTTGCAAGTTGGTACTCAATCCACTGAACCAAACCAACCAGAGCTAAATAAATAAAATCTTTAAAAGTTAAAGAGAGCAAAAGGGATGCTGCTTGACATCGACTACCATATTTTGCCATGTATAATGTACACTCACATTTTTGGCCGCATTATACACAGGATTGTTATGCCCATGTATAATGTGCACCCTTATTTTTCCCTTAAAAACTTTGGCAAAAAAGTGCATGTTATACATGGCAAAATACATGATCTCAAAATGTAGTCACTGCATTGGTCTTCTTCGGGCAGAGAGGACCCGCTGGGTAGAAACAGGAAGTGCAGCATTAGGGACCAGCCCTGTGAGCCCCAAGACCGAGCTTTCCTCCCAATACCTCTGGCAGTTTTAATTCTCTTTTTTAAAGATTTTATTTATTTATTTTTAGAGAGGGAAGGGAGGGAGAAAGAGAGAGAGAAACATCAATGTGCGATTGCTGGGGGCCACGGCCTGCAACCTAGGCATGTGCCCTGACTGGGAATCGAACCTGTGATGATTTGGTTCGCAGCCCAGCTCAATCCACTGAGCTACGCCTGCCAGGGCTGGCAGTTTTAATTCTTAATGAACTCCTTCCCCACTAACTTGTGTCTGTTTGCTGCTGATACGTTGCATTGCGCGCATAGGTAGTTACACTGACTAGTTACACTGACACCCTCTAACTTCCAGTAATGTCAGTTTCAACTCTCCCACCAAAGAGAGGTTTGTCCCCCAGTTGGTCTCTGGCTGACTTGCTCTCTGCCATGGCTTCTTGTTTTCCAGTGTGAGTGATAAAGGAGTATCTGTCCCCACCAGCCCCACAGCAATGTGGCCATGCGTCCTTGCTAGGGTGACTCAGAGTCCTAAATCCAGCAGCAGCTCTCAGCCTTTTAGAACATTCACTATGGTTATTTTTTTGTTGTTGATTGTTTTCTTTTTCAATTATAGTTGACATTCCATCTGACTTTGTATCGGTTTCGGGTGTGCACCCCAGTGGTTAGACAGCCTGTACTTTACAAAGTGTTTCCCCCAGAGCATTCCTGGTGCCCATACACAGTTATTACAATATCACTGACTCTGCCACCTGTGCTGTAACTTACATCCCAGGAGGAAGTAGGTTGGTGATTAAGGAGAAATTGCGATGACTTTTCAAAGACAGAATTAGAAGGTGGGACAGAGACCCTGATCGGGGGCCATGGGGCCAGGCCAGCTCCTTCCTCCCTGAGGCTCCGTTGCCCCGCCAGCCTGCGGGGAACTGGGGACAGTAGCAGGCCATCCTGAGTGCATCCTCAGCCAGTGCAGCGGCCCTGCGCAGGCGCGCCTCCCGGTGACACGTTTTCCTCCCCCCAGGTGGACCTGCACGTCTTCCGGCAGCAGCCCCCAGTACAACATCTGCGAGCAGATGATCCAGATCCGGGACGACCACATGCGCTTCATCTCTGAGCTGGCGCGCTACAGCAACAGCGAGGTCGGAGCCTGCGCCCCGCACAGGGCCCAGCATGGGGCCCCGCAGCCCCGCAGCCCCCTCTGTGCTCTGTCCCCAAACGCTGACTTCGATTGCTGTGAGAAACAGATTAGTGCCAGGTCTTCCATGGCACCCATTACACTGGACAGGGCCATGCAGTGAGCTTTATCTGCACCGTTTTTTTGTTTGTTTGTTTGTTTGTTTGTTTGTTTGTTTGTTTGTTTTTTTCCAGAAAAGCATATAATAGGGCCCCAGAAAAAGGACTGAGGAGAGACCATGAGTGAAGTGGCATTTCCTAGCCTAGCCCCCTGCAAGATGGGGTGGAGAGAGAGGATGCCTGGAGGCCAGGGGTGTGCAGGAGGAGCCTCTGAGTTGGTGGGAGGTCTTCCTGGGTGTCCCCACCTGCCCAGTGTGGCTCGGAGCCTGTGGGAGGTGCAGGGGGCGGGTGTGGTGTGGAGGAGCCGAGGGGATGTGGTGAGGTCAGTGGTGTGGGTGCTATGAATTGCCAGGAGGGACCTAGAGACTTGGGGGCCACACACAGGTCTGAGTTTCTTTGCAATCCTCACCAAAGGATATGTTAACAATGTGTTTATTGGTTTGAGAGATAGGGACATCAGTGTGAGGGAGAAATGTTAGTTGGCTGCCTTCATGTATACACTCCAAATGGGGATCAAACCCACAACCTAGGTCTGTGCCCTGACCAAGAATCGAACCTGCAACCTTTTAGTGTGCAAGGCGACGCTCCAACCACTGGAGCCACCCGGGCAGGGCACCCTTGGCAGCTTTAATTTCCGCTGAAGGGGCTCCTCCAGCTGCATCGGCCAAAGCATATCCAGTCTGGCCAAGCTGACCAGACGGGCTGAACTTAGTCACCAAAATGCGGAAACTGTGCTTGGCCATCTTTTCCTGGAGAGTGTTTAAGGTTTATCTTGCAGTTCATTTTGTCCTTAGGTTTCTCCCTCTGGGAACGAGACTTCATTGTTTGGCAAAGTCGCCTGCAGTGCTTTGTTTCGTGTGCACTGAGTGGGGCCTGTGGGACACTCACCTGGCCCGTGGCCCTGGCTGGTCACTTCTCGGGGGGCCTGTGTTGGGTGGGGCCCAGTCTTCACGGTTCCAGTTACACCTGCAGGGTGTACCTCGGATGCAACCACCAGGGAGCTTTGAACTAACAAGGCTGATTACTCATAGTCCTAGAGTGTGCCTGGCACACCTGTGGCCACCCAGGGAGGTCACAGGCGGAGGGAAGGTCAGGAGGGGGCAGTGGAGGCATAGGGTTTTGCAGGTTCACTGTTTATCATTGAATTTCCAATCTAAGAGTGGGGATCACCCTATTTTGCCATGTATAATGCACACTTTTTGTCCAAATTTTTGAGGGGAAAATAAGGATGCACATTATACATGAGTATAATGATTACACACCAGGGATAAAAGAATGTTGTGTATAATGCACACAAACGTGGGTGTGTGTTATACACAGGAGCAAATTATGCGTGGCAAAATACGTTAGTTGCCCCGACCTGTGTGGCTGGGTGGATTGAGCACTAGCCTGCTGACTGAAGGATTGTCAGTTCGATTCCCAGTCAGGGCACATGCCTGGGTTGCTGGCGGGTAGGGGGGCGTGTGAGAGGCAACCACAAATGTTTCTTTCCCTTTCTTCCTCCCTTCCCCTCTCTTCCTCCCTTCCCCTCTCTCTAAAAAGAAATAAGTAAAACATTTATTTATTTATTTTGAAATGGAAATACACTTTTTTTAAAAGATTTTATTTATTTATTTTTAGAGAGGGAAGGGAGGGAGAAAGAGAGAGAGAGAAACATCCACGTGCAGTTGCTGGGGGCCGTAGCCTGCAACCCAGGCGTGTGCCCTGACTGGGAATTGAACCTGCGAAGCTTTGGTTCGCAGCCCGAGCTCCGTCCACTGAGCTACGCCAGCCAGGTAAAACATTTATTAAGAAAAAGAGTGTGGAGCAGCATATGCGGGAAAAGCAGGGCCACCAAGGAGGTCTCTTACGTATGTTACGTAGATCAAGCAGTCGGTTCTCACAGGAAACAGAACGCGGGGCGACCTGGCTCTCTGGCTGTTTGGTCCCCGTGTTTTTATTGAGGCTGGTAGCCTTTGCAAATGGCGCGTCGGCATCTTGGTGTCAGGCACTCACACCTGCATCCTCTGTGCAGCCGTGATGCCCATTTGCTACTGAGCTCCGTTCCCGGTGTTCTCGTGCTTTAGAGTTTTAGGGCTCGGGTTTTCCCCCAGCCTCGTTTTATGTTGTGATGTATAAACTGCGTATGCGGCTCCGCAGTCAGATGTGTGAAAGGAGGGATGTTCAGTGAAGTCTGCCTGCCCCTCCCCTCCCTGCCGCTCACCATTCTTAAATCTAAATTTTCCTTATTTGATATAAGCAAGAGCACGCGATGTTCACGTTTTCCGTGATTCACTGAGTGGAACCGCGCCGTGTGTGTGCCTCTCTTAACCCTGAGCCAGTAGACACAGGGCCCTTGTGACATTATGAGAAAAGCATTTCGGGGACCATGCATGGGGTGCTAAAATATAGCGGTAAGGCTTATTGAGGCAGGAGCAAACACGGAGGGCTGTCCTCACGCAGTTGGTCTCTGTCCACTGCGAAAGAAGTCCAGCCCTGTGTACATCAAGCATAGAAGAAAGGCCAGGGCCCAGGAATTCTGCACCGTTGGTTCCGCCCACATCAAAGCTTAGTCCAGTTCAGCCCTCGTCCCCATCCTGCTAGCGAAGCCTCTGTTCCCGGCTGCGATTTGGGGATGCCGTGTCACTGTACCCCGGCTTGCACTTGGGGTCCCCGCTGGGAGCGCACGTGGCTGCCGCCCTGACGGCTGCTAGGTCTTCATGTCTGGGTTGAGTGAGTGTTCGAGAGAGGGGGAAGGCGAAAGAGACAGGTGGAGGGGCTTGCCTTTTTAAAGCTCTGCTTATATTATCTCAGGCTTGGGAAGGACTAGGAGCTCTTTCAAACTAACCAAGCAACTTCCCAACCCTTGGCGCAGGCTTGCCTTGGGTCCGCCCCTTAACCAATCCATTTTCTTAGGTTTTCTGGGGTTCGGTGTCCCTTATCCAATCCAATCCTTCTCCCAGGGGAGGCTCCGCCCCTTATGGGCGCCACCTTGCTCCTGCTGCGCATGCCTCGTAGTAAAAGGCCGGCCCCCTGCACCACGTGAGCTTCTCCAGGGCTTGTGCCCATCGGAGGAATGTCTTATTTATTGTTTTAACCCTCCTTCATTAATTCAGGTTATCGAGCGGGGACGACCCTTCTCAGAGGAGTAGGTCCTGCGGACGGAGGGTGTAGGCGTCCCCTGGGGAGCCTGTGAGCTGCAGCGCCCTAGTAAACGGGCTTCTTGTCTGACTCGGCTCCCAGCTTATTATATCAAGTTGGCCAAAAAGTCTATTTAGTTTTTTCCATAAAATAGAAGACACAGTTTTCATTGTCACTAACTTTCTTGATTTGGACATTTGGAGTATGTCGACTCTCTTCCGCTCTTGGCTGCTAGTGGGTAGAGGCTGGGGGTGCTGCTAAGCATCTCCCAATGCTTGAGACAGCAAAGAATTATTTGTCCAAAATGTCAGTGTTACCAATAAACTTTGCAGACTACTTTTGACATGTTCGATCAGTCACAGCACCTTCTCCACATGGTGCACAAATCTTTTTATACGTTTCAGTTGTGTTCCTACCTTTTTTGAGATAGTAAAGCATAGTACACTGAAAATGGGTTTTCTTCCCTCTTCAATACTAAAATGGCTGCACAAAAATTCACTAATTTTGATGAGTTTTTAAAAAATGCACGCTGATAGGACAACTGTAACAATCCAAGCTGACAAAAATTGTTCCAGATGGCCTTAAAAACAACTAAGTACTACTGGTGCCATCACACAGAAAAAAACTACATGAACTTTTTGGCCAGCCCAATATGTAATGTCCAATTCCCTTTGTTCCCTTCCTTCATTAATATCCCGCTACCTATGCTAAGAGCACTGCCTGCCACATCTTGTGCTTGATGCTTCCAGAGAAAGGCCAGTATTCACTGGATCAAATTTTGGAGCAGAGGAAGAAGCTTCACTGGTTGAGAAGGCCCAGCTTGAGAAGATGGGGGAACCGCTTCTCAACTTCGTTTTGAGAGAGCTCCGAGTCAGGCGTCTTCTATAAGAAGGGAGGGAGGCTGGGTGAGACAGAGGGGGCTGGAACTACAGATAGCCCCGCCCCAGAAGGGCTCCCAGGAAAAGCAGAATATTTTTCAATCCGCTGCTTCTCTGAGTCATTACTTCATACCTATTTCCCCACTTCTTCCCTAAGACACGGGGGCTGCTCAGGCCTTCGGCAGAATCTGGAGGTAATTAGCGGGTCCGTGGCAGCAGGAGCTGTTGGCCCGAGGCCTTCAGAGAGGAAGCATTTCAGTCTGTGCTGTCGAGGCATGGACATGGTCACCGCCTTCTATTGCAGGGAAGGCTCCTGTGCCCCATCCTTGCACATTTTGGGGACAGTGCCTTTAGGGTGGGCTCCTAGACCTGAGTTGGGTGGGTCTGGGGCAAACACAGGGCTGGTTTTTCTGGATATGGGCTGACTTCCTGATGCTCCTGGGGTTCTCTAGGTTGTCACAGGTTCGGGCCGCCAGGAGGCTCAGAAGACAGATGCTGAGTACCGGAAGCTCTTTGACCTGGCTCTGCAGGGCCTGCAGCTGCTGTCTCAGTGGAGCGCACACGTGATGGAAGTGGTAGGCACTGGCTCTGGAGAGGGGACACTGCAGGGCACCGAGAAACAGCTCCCCTCCCCCGCCTCCCCATTGGTTACAAGTGTTTTTCTACCCAAACTCCTCAAGAAATTAGTTAAATGATATTTTTTCTGCATTAACTTTGGCCTTTGGATTAAGAACAAATTGGCTTTTTATTTTGGGCCCTAGAAATAAGGTTAGGTATCAATTTAAATGGAAGATGACTTGACATGCATTTCATTTATGTGTGTTAACAACTAAATGGCCACATCTGTTAAAACAGTAATAGAATTAAATTTGTACTGTTATGATGATTTTGAATTTGCATTTCTTTTTTAAAAAATTTTTAAAAGGTTATGTTTATTTATTTTTAGAGAAAGGGAAAGGGAGAGAGAAAGAGAGGGAAACATTAATGTGTGGTTTCATCTCATGCACCCCCTACTGGGGACCTGGCCTGCAACCCAGTCATGTGCCATGACTGAGACTTGAACCATCGATCCTTTGGTTTGCAGGCCGGCACTCAATCCACTGAGCCACAGCAGCTGGGGCAAATTTGCATTTCTTCAAGGAGCATTTTCTCTGGAATTGCAGCCATTAGGTTCTTTTGTGTGGTATTTGTCAAATGGTTTCTGGTGCCACATAAAGATTTGCATTCCTGTAAGTCATGGGTGATTTTTTTTTTTTACTTTCCTTAGACAAATTTTATATTGAATGAGGACATGATCATTTGAAAGGCAAATCCTTTTTCTTTCTAAATGGTGATGAGATGCTTAGAGTTTTAGATATTCCACACAAAATACCCAGGCCATTTTCCCTGATGTATTTCTCATGTCTCTTATATATTTCTTAAACCTGCACTCCCATGGCCAGACTGGTTATATGGAGATAGTTTCTGTGTGTGTGTGATTTTCAGATACAGCAAATAGTAGAAGGCAGACCTCTTAGCACAGGGGTGTCAAACCATTTTCACGGGGCACCACATCAGCCTATGGTTGCCTTCAGAGGGCCAAATGTAATGGTAGGACTGTATACATGTAACTACTCCTTAGCTAGGGGCAAGGAGCTTGGCACTGCTGCCAGATAGAAACAAGGACCTGGGCTGGATAAAAAAAGATGGAGGGGTGGCTTCGGCCAAGGGCCTTGTGTTTGTCACCCGTGTTTTAGTGGCTTTACCTGTGGCCAGCTTGTCAGAACCTTAATAGCCAACAGCTCCAGATGTTAGACGTCAGCTGGGCGACCTCGGTTCTTGAGTTTGGATGGGGGAGAATTCAGAGCCAAGGAATGCAGACACAAGCGAAAGTTTATTTAGAAGCTCACAGAGGTGAAGAAAGAAGGGCCCTTGGAGCTTAGGAGAAAGAAAGGTAAAGAAAACGTGTTGGGGAAGGAGGGTGGGGGAGAGCGCATGTGCGCCCTGGAGCTGTTGTCTTAAGGGGTTTTATCTGTTTTTCAAGGGCAGAGTTTGTAGGGGAAGCCTCAGGAGAGGATCCCCATAGAACCTTCCAGGTGTGTTTCCTCAGGGTCACGGTCCCCACTGATTGGTCGGCGCCAGGGCAGGGGGTCATCAGTCATCTCGGCTGGTCCTGACGTCAGCCATGACGTCTCCCGCCTGGCCTGGCCTTGCTGCTTTTCTGGGCCTGGAGCTGAAACTCACTGAGGCCTAGAGGGCACCTCCAGGTTGACCAGAACTCTCTGTGGGCATTGGACACGAGGCTTTGTTCCTAACAACCTCCTCATCCCAGGGGCTGAAGGCCGTAGTGAGTGGTCGCGCAGGGGCTTGTGCACGAGTCAGATGAGGCTGCCCTCCAGCCCCCTTGCTCCCCTCTCGGGGTCTCCCCATGCCTAGTGACAGGGGGTCGGAAGCTACATGACTAGTGACATCTTAGGGGAGGAGAGGTCACCCTGGGGGCGAGGTCCCACCTTAGAGTTGTCCTCGGCCCTGGGGCTCTCTGTACCTGGCCCCTGGCCCTTGGCCTGTGGATGTTTCTCCGCTCCCATCTGTCTGGCTGCCTCACACGCAGCCAGTGGTTCAGCATTTTGCAGTCAGCCGTATGTCTCCCCTCTTCCCGCCCCACCCCAGTATTCGTGGAAGCTCGTGCACCCCACGGACAAGTACTCCAACAAGGACTGCCCCGACAACGCGGAGGAGTATGAGCGCGCCACGCGCTACAACTACACCAGTGAGGAGAAGTTCGCCCTGGTGGAGGTGAGCTTGGTCTGTTTTCTTCCTCCTGGGACTTTGGCTGAACGTCATCTCCCCTTTCCAAGGTGGAGGCAAAGACTCGAATAAACTGCCTATTTCTTGTCACTGCTTCTGGGCGGGGCAACCCTGGGCATCTGTCACAGTGGTCCAAACAGAATAAAACAGGCTGCGGGTTCCTGGTCTCTGCTGATAACTCCTCTGGGGCGGATCAGGCACCAGGGAGCTGTGACAGTGGGGACAGAAGCAGCCCCAGCATCTGAGAGCCAGTCCCCTGCTCCACTCTAATGCTGGGTGGCAGACCCTTCATTTAACTGCCAGCTTCCTTTTATTGGTGGTTGTACTTTTCCTGCCCTTTTTAAGAAATCTTCTGCCCTGGCCGGTGTGGCTCATTGGATTGAATGCTGGCCTGGGAACTAAAAGGCTGCAGGTTCGATTCCCAGTTACGCCACGTGCCTGAGTTGCAGGCCAGGTCAACCGATTCATTGCTTTTTTCCTTCTGTTTATCCCCTCCCTCTAAAACTAAATAAATGAATAAAATCTTTTAACAAAAGCAAATCTGTCTGTAAGAGCTCCTCAGATATTCTTGTCCTTTGTATTTTCATGTAAATATTAGAATCTTTTCATAGATTTTTAAAAGATTTACTTACTTATTTTTAGAGAGGGAAAGGGAGAAAAAGAGGGAGAAAAACATCAATGTGTGGTTGCCTCTCACATGCCCCCTACTGGGGATGTTGCCTGCAACCCAGGCATGTGCCCTGACTGGGAATTGAACTGGTGACCCTTTGGTTTGCAGGCCAGCACTCAATCCACTGAGCCACATCAGCCAGGGCTATTTCCCTCTACTTTTGGGAGGTTTATTTAATTTTTCTTTTTATAAATTTGTATTGCTATTAGCCCTGGCTGGGTGGTTTAGTTGGTTGGAACATCATCCTGTACACCAAAAGTTTGCAGGTTCGATGCCCGGGGCTGGTGGGAGGCAGCCCACCAGCATTTTTCATGTTGATGTTTCTTTCTCTCTCTCTCCCCTTTCCCTTCCTTCCTGATTCCTCTTTCTCTAAAATCAGTAAATATACCCTCAGCAGAGGATTAAAGAAAGTTTGGTGAATATTAGATTATTACTATTTTCATGCTTTTTTTTTAATGTATGCCTCTAAATCTCAAAATTGAACTTTCAGCCACCTTTTTCTATACCCCATAAGTTCTGATGTATTTCACTTTCTTCAGATTGTGGTGAAATTTGAATTCAACTTGGATTTGAATTGGAGAATTTGCTTTCTTTAAAATAGAAATTTCTCTTCTATTTAAGAAAACAATCCAGATGCACCAGACAAATCTGAGCAGGCGTGCAGGCAGCCGGAGGAGGCAGCTGTTTGGGCTGGGGGCAGGGGGCAGGGCCACCTCCCACCACGTCCCCAAGAGCCGTGTGTCCCGTCCTCCCCTCACAGGTGATTGCCATGATCAAGGGCCTTCAGGTGCTAATGGGCAGGATGGAGAGTGTGTTCAACCACGCCATCCGGCACACCGTCTACGCTGCCTTGCAGGACTTTGCCCAGGTCACGCTCCGCGAGCCACTGCGTCAGGCCATCAAGAAGAAGAAGAATGTCATTCAGAGGTCAGCACCCCCTGCCCCTCCCCCCTCCCCTGGCTCGGAGTCCAAGACGGGAGTATCCATGTGGGTTTCAACGGCTAGGGATCAGCATTTTCATAACCACGTGGTTGGCCAAAAAGCCCGGTTAGTGTTTTCCATAAAACAAAAGACACATTTTTCATGTTCACCAATAGCTTGACTGATTTGGATATTTTCAGTATGCTGGCTATCTCATGCTACATGGTAGAACGTTGATCATTCTTGATTTATTTGCTATCAACTTCAACTGGTATATCCGACCTGCGGAGCACCGGCCAGTGAGAAATCTCCAGCACAAAACTTCACAGACCACTTTTGACATGTTTGAGCAATCACAGCACCCTCTCTATACACTGCAAAATATTTTTTTTTTGCATTTCAGTTGCGTTTTTACCTTTCTTGAAATAATAAGGCATAATGCCAAATATGTTGTATATTTTCTTCCATCTTCAGTATCACTATGTTACAGAAAAAACAAACAGACTTTTTGGCCAACCCAATATGGTCAGCATATTTAATTCCAGCCTCCAGATACCATTTGGTGAATTCCATCTAAGTGTAAGTCCAGTTATTACTCTGAACAACCTACAGTAAATCAGTGGCACTGTGTCCACACAATGTCCACACAGTCTGGAGACCCAGGGACCACAGTGTGTGCATCTCAGGGCCATCTCCCACATCCCATGTCCCATTCAGTGTGACGCTTTCAATATTTTTGCTTCTCTCCCCTTTGCTCTCTCCCCTTTGGCCTGTCCTACAAACTGGTCAGAAACTGCAGGACATTGCTGAGAGCCTGTGGTAGTTCTGAGTTAGTCCATGGTCAGCCTATTTTCTTTTTTAAAGATTTTTAAAATTTATTTTTAGAGAAAGGGGAAGGGAGGGAGAAAGAGAGGGAGAGAAACATCAATATGTGGTTGCCTCTCACGTGCCCCCTACTGGGGACCTGGCTGGCAATCCAGTCATGTGCCCCGACTGGGAATCAAACCGGCAACCCTTTGGTTTACAGGCTGGCGCTCACTCCGCTGAGCCACACCACACCACACCCTTGTCCTGGGCTAAAGTAGTCTTTTAGAGATACCTTTGTCAAATGGAGCTCACAGGGTTCTCAAGTGCATTGATTTCATTGCGTTGCTTCATAGTTGGCAAATTAGTCCCCTGGCATGGTGTGGGATTTAACGTTAATACAGTGCTCCTGCATTCCAAAATGGGACGCACGTGACGTGGCGATGTGCAGGGTGGTCTGGGTAACTGGAATAACTCTGTTGTCACCTGGCACCCTCCCTGTGAGGTGATCAGGATGGGCGTGTTGGTGCATCTGCTGTGCGTGCAGCGCCTGTAGTGTATCTGCTGTGGAGCCCTGGTGGGGGTGGGGCACATGTGCCACATGAGTTGGGGCACAGGCCCCGTTACCCCAGTTGTGCAGGTGGCTTCGTGTTCCGCTTAGGAAACAGCATTCAGCTGCTGGGAGGTCGTGAGTCAGCTCCTGGAGTGGGTGTGTGTGAGCTGTGGTCCTGCCGTCCTAAGCATGACTCAATGTTCAGAAAATAAAACTTCACTTCTGAGCTAATGGATGCAAATTGCAACCCTGTCAGATATTCTGGGGCTAGTGATGTCCCCAAGAGGACAACCTGCTTTTTTTTAAAGGTTTTATTTATTTTTAGAGAGAAAGGAAGGGAGAGAGAGAGAGAAACATCAACGTGTGGTTGCCTCTCTCGCACCCCCTACTGGGGACATCGCCCATAAACCCAGGCCTGTGCCCTGATTGGGAATCAAACCAGCAACCCTTTGGTTTTCAGGCCGGCACTCAATCCACTGAGCTACAGCAGCCAAGGCGGAACAACTTAGTTTTTAAATTTCCTGGTGAGCTGGTCCAGCACCTTGTCTCCACCTCCCCAGCCCCAGTTCCCCTGCTCCCAGGGGGGTTGCCGTGTGAGAGCTGTGCGTCAGGTGGGGAGAGGCTGTAACCGTCAGGGTCCTGATGATGTCAGCGCCATGTGCCCCACTCTCTAGTGTCCTGCAGGCTATCAGGAAGACTGTGTGCGACTGGGAGACAGGCCACGAGCCCTTCAACGACCCAGCCCTCCGGGGTGAGAAGGACCCCAAAAGTGGCTTCGACATTAAAGTGCCCCGGCGCGCCGTGGGACCCTCCAGCACACAGGTTCTTGTCCCCCTGCGCCCCTGCTTCTGCCTGTCCCCTCCCCACCCTCCCTCCGAGTGGGCCAACCCTGAGCTGGGCGGTTGGGCAGCGAGGCTGGGACTGAAATGCTGTCACCTGCACCTGCCCCAGGCAGATTGAGTACTGCTCATATACTTTCTGCCTCTCTGTCCCTGCCCGGCCCACGTGAGCCTGGGGTATTGGCCAGGACGCCCCTGGGGCTGGTGGGTTCAGTCATTTGCATGCTGAACTGATACGGCTGTCTCGACTCCAGTGTCCAGAGTGTGGGTGACAGCCTGTCCCCATTGACACTGTGTTTTCGGCGGGGGGTGATGTTTCCATGCATGGTTATGATGTTACACTGGGCCAGGAAAGATTCGTCTTCAATATCAAACGTGACAGAATTTTAAAATGTCACTTCTGTGTGTCCCCAGACGTAGTCAGTGCTGCTGTTCTCTGTTCCTCCTGCTCGGGCCCGCACCCGCCTCCCCTGCAACCTCGGCAGCTTTCTCTAAGTGACTCACACCTGACTGTACGCCCTTCTGCTTTAGTCCTCCCCTCTGGGGCCTTGGCTCCTCTTGTCACCTCTCTGTTGGGGCTTTCATGGTCTCTCCTGCCAGTCACTCCAAGAATCACCAGCGAAGCATGGCGCTGGCTGCCAGTGAAACACGCAGGCTCCGGGAGGAAGGCCAGTCCGCATCCGGCCTTGGTGCACCCTGCGTCCTGTGTGCGTGTCCCCGCTCCGCGTGTCGTGTGACTAACGCCTCTCTCCTGCCTCTCCCCCGTGTCTGTCCGTGTCTAGCTGTACCTGGTGCGCACCATGGCGGAGTCCTTGAGCTCTGCTGAGCTGCTGCGGCAGCTCAAGTCTCTGGGCATGGAAAGGCTGTTGCATGTGGTTAACGCGTTTCTGAGGCAGTCCTACACCTATCCGCCTCTTTTAACCTTCGGTGGTAAGACATTGTTTGTTTATCTTGTCGATCTCCATGCACGGAGGCGGATGGCTCTGCCGCAGGTCCTTCCTCCCAGGTAGCAGCCACGTGGCCACGTAGGTGGGCGCCCAGACCCCCTTAGAGGAGCCGGCGGGGCGCTCCGGCCCAGATCAGGAACAGCTCTGCTGTGGGTGATGGCAGGTCTGCGTGACTAATGTACCGTGTGTATTTTCTCCCCTGCGAATGTTTCCTTGGATAACGCAGCTTTACATGGTGAGAACCATGCTAGAGTCCCTCATTGCAGACAAAAGTGGTTCCAAGAAAACTTTGAGAAGTAGCCTTGAGGGGCCCACGATTTTGGACATAGAAAAATTTCATCGCGAGTCCTTCTTCTACACTCACTTGATAAATTTCAGTGGTAAGAGACGCTGCGGCCCCGCGCCCGGCCCAGCATGTTCTAACACCGCTAACACCGTCGAGAACGCTTCCGCCTGCCTGACCGTCCCCCGCTGTGGTCCCCTCACACCCCCGTGGCGATGTGTGCCCTGACCCTTGTGGCGTCCCCTCACCTGTCGCTGTGAACGCGTGGCCAGCCAGGGGCTCCCTCTGAGCGGCGAGGCTGCAGGAGCGTGGGAGTTGCGGGCCGTCGCTGGCCCTGCCCCCCGACCACAAAGTCCTAGTCACCAACCGCTCAGGGTCCAAAAACAGGCAAATTAATCTGTCACCTGGTACAGGACCAAGACAGTGACGAATCACAGACACAGACCCCTCGGGCAGTGTGGCATGCGACGTGGCAGGTTTCCAGACTCCCGGCCGCCGACCCCGGGGTGATGCTGAGCGCCTTGACCAGGGTGCCAGGCGGGTGCCCTGTGTCACTGTGGAGTTGTTCACATTTACCCGTGTCACGGCCAAATGCTCAGAGAGGGAGGCCCCTGTCTCGCCTGGGGCGCTGCAGGTTTGCAGTTCCTAGTAGCTTTTTGTTTTTCACTCCATCTCAGGACAGAGGTTTGTTTTTTAATCCTCATCCTAATATGAGTATTAATTTGAGAGGGAGGGGGAGAGAGAGAGACATCGATTGGTCGCCTCTCACGTGCCCCAACTGGTGACTGAGCCCCCAACCCAAGTATATGCCCTTACTGGGAATCGAACCCATGACCTTTCAGTCGTAAGGAGGATGCTCTAACCAGTTGAGCCACCTAGCCAGGGCATGGGACAGAAACTTAAAAGAATAAACGTCTCTATGGTGCATAAGATAAACCTGCATTGAGTATGCACGTAATGCTGCATCTTAACCCTAAGTAAAATAAAGTAATTCTGGTTTATTTTTCCTTTTCAAAAGGACCAATTTTTTGTCCCAGTCCCCCCGGTGGGCTCTCAGGGGTGACAAGGTCCATTTGTGGGCACAGGTGTCCATGCCGGGCCCACAGTGGCCGGACGCCGACTTTGCCCTCTGCCCGGGCGAGAGTGAGCGCAGTCCAGGGTGGCTTCGCCCAGGGTGGCCCGTCCCTAGCGTGAGGCGCCCCGGGACCCCGTCGAGAACGCCCCCTCCTGCATGGCTAGGGGCTGACTGCGCAGGCACTGGCGCCCAGCACGGCCCCGCACCCTGTCCGTCTCTCGTCTGCGGGTGGGTCCAGCGTGGGGAAGACAGACACGCTGCTGTCTGTGTCCCCCAAGAAACGCTGCAGCAGTGCTGCGACCTGTCCCAGCTGTGGTTCCGCGAGTTCTTCCTGGAGCTGACGATGGGCCGGAGGATGCAGTTCCCCATCGAGATGTCCATGCCCTGGATCCTGACGGACCACATCCTGGAGACCAAGGAGGCGTCCATGATGGAGTGCGTGTCCGAGGGGGCCCAGGTCTTTGGTGGCCTTTGGGAACTGGAAGGCAGGGGCGGGGCCTGACTTCATTTGATGTCATCATTCTTGGCTGAGACTTCAGCAGTTAATACAGCTCAGGGGTTTCATGGGTTTTGGGCTAGATCTGCTGCTCACATGCCCCCGCCCCCCTTCCCAGTAAACGGGCAGCCTCTCACCTTCCAAGTGACCTTACTTCTGGAAACCCCTGGTCACCGCCCTGTGTCTGGACGTGGGACTTCCCGTCACGCTGCATATGCTCGTGGTCACCCATGGGAACCAGGGCCTGCATTTTTCTTCTTAAGGCGGGCAGTTCACCCTTTTTATGGTTACTATTATTATTGTTATTACTATTATTATTATTTCCTTCATTTTTTTATTACAGCGTTTTTGCTTAATGTAGAGCACGCAGAAAATAAACTGGGTCCCGTTTCAATGCCATCGCTGATGTTTAAAACGTTGTACATGATATAAAACTAAAAAAATTACTAGTTTTCGTTATAAAAAAAATACTGCATCTTGTGGTAAAACACTTTGAAACAGGGTAAGGCGGGAGGTGCAGCTGCTGGGGCCTTGGCCTGTGGGACTGGCCCGAGGCCCGAGTCCCGAGTCCCGGTGTCTAGCTCTGGGCAGCTGGCCCTGCTCCGTGCGTGCGCAGTGCATGGGCGGGGCCGGTGCATAGGAGCCGGGACTGCCCCTCCTCCTGCGACCCAGGAGAGCTGAGCAGTGGTGGTTCTGGGTGGGGGGGGGGTGACGGGGAGGCACGGAGTTCAAGGCTGGCTGACCAACTGCGAGCCCTCCGCAGGTACGTCCTGTACTCGCTGGACCTGTACAATGACAGCGCCCACTACGCCCTCACCAAGTTCAACAAGCAGTTTCTTTACGACGAAATCGAGGCGGAGGTAAGAGCCCAGGCGCCTTAAACAAGCTTTCTTTAATTTTCTTGTTCTGAGCATCTAGGAAGCAAACTTTAGGACACAGTGAGGTTTAGACAGTAGAACGAACTTTTGAAATTGATAGTTGGGGTGAATCCTTCCGTCGGCGCTTTTCTCTGTGCACTCACGTGAAAATTGGTCTTTCAATAAAATACTGTATTTTGCTGTGTATAATGCGCATCTTTTTGCCCAAATTTTTGAGGAAAAAATAAGGGTGCATATTATAATGATTATATACCATGGGTATAATAATGGGTATAATCCAGTGTATAATGTGCACAACAATGTGGGTGGCATTATGCTCGGCAAAGTACAGTAATCGGAGCCTCAGCCAGGTGGGTCAGTACGTTGCAGCGTTGTTCCATACATCAAAAGGTTGCAGGCTCGGTCCCTGGTCACTGCATGTGGAGGCAACCAGTCGATGTTTCTTTCTCACATCAATGTGTATGTGTGTCTCTCTGTCTTCTGTCTCTAAAGTCAATAAACTATTGTCAAAATTATACACATAGTATAAGCTGCTGGGTGACGAGCTTTTACACTGGACAGCTCACCCGTGTGTGACGATGCTGTGAACAGACAAGCTGCTTCCGGGTCTTGGCTATTAGGAATAGTGCTGCAATGGAGACAGGGTGCATATATCTTTTCTTTTCTTTTAAAGTTTTGATTTACTTTTAGACACAGGGAAAGGGAGGGAGAAAGAGGAGAGAAACATCAATGTGTGGTTGCCTCTTGCATGCCCCACACTGGGGACCCAGCCCATAACCCAGGCATGTGCCCTGACTGGGAATCGAACAGGCGACCCTTCAGTTTGCAGGCCAGCATTCAACCCACTGAAAGCTACATGAGCCAATGCCAGATATTTTTTTAAGCTAGTATTTTTGTTTCCTTCAAACATATACTCAGAACTGGAATTGCTGAATCAAAAGATTTTTTTTAAGTGTGTTATTTGATCCTGATTCCGGGAATCAAAGTGGAATGTCTGCTTCTTTTGTTTTTCAGGTAAACCTGTGCTTCGACCAGTTTGTTTACAAGTTGGCGGACCAGATATTTGCCTATTACAAGGTTATGGCTGGAAGGTGAGTATGTGGTTTGTGGTTTGCCTGGGAAACCTCCGGTAACTTGATCTGATTATTTGCATTGAAACTCAGAGCAAATGAGAAATGTCCTCTCCGCCTTCCCTTCTAGTTTGCTTCTTGATAAACGGTTACGATCCGAATGCAAGAATCAGGGGGCAGCGATCCATCTCCCACCATCCAACCGCTACGAGACGCTCCTCAAACAGAGGCACGTGCAGGTGAGCGAGGCCCTTCCTAGCAGGGTGATGCAGGTGACTTTTGTTGTTTTTCTTCTTCCCTTTCTCTCTCCCTTTCTTGCTCTCTAAAAGTAAATAAATAAAACCTTAAAAAAAGATTTTAAAGACAAACACTTTCTATTAAATAATCTGAAACAAAAGGGAATGCTTGCAGCGCTGTGTCCCCGGCTCTGCTGCCTGTTCCCGGGGCAGGTGTGGGATCAAAGGCGTCGGCTCCTCTCTGGGAACCCAAATGCCAGAGTTTAAGAAGAAGCTCTGAGCCCTGGCTGGGTGGCTCAGTTGACTAGAGCACTGTCCTGTACACCAAAAGGTCGCAGGTTCCATTCCCACTTAGGGCACATACCTAGGATGTAGGTTCCATCCTTGGTCAGGGCGCGCACGTATAGGAGGAAACCAATCCATGTTTCTCTGTGATATCGATGTTTCTCTCTCCCTTCCTCTCTCTTTGGAAATCAATAAATGTACCTTCGGGTAACCGTGTTTTCAAGAAGAAGCTCTGATAAATGAGAAACGCCTGTCAGGTCAGAGGTGTCAAAGAGGAGCTTTCTCCTGGCTAGCGCAGAGAATAAAAATACACTGCTCATCTTCTGTTTCTTTTCTCTTGTTTTTATGGATTTTATTTCTTTATTTATTTTTAGAGAGAGGGAAAGGGAGAGAAACACCAATGTGTGATTGCCTCTCACGCGCCCCCTACTGGGGACCTGGCCCGCAACCCAGGCATGTGTCCTGACTGGGAATCAAACCAGTGACCCTTTGGTTTGCAGGCCAGCACTCAATCCACTGAGCCACACCATCCAGAGTTCGTCTTTTCTTTAAAAACAATATGTATACATCATAAAAATTTAGGAAAATAGAACTGTGGAGGAAAATTGCTACCATGCTATTAACTACAGACAACCACCATGCACATTTGGGAGTATTTTTCACCAGGGTTCGGTTTGTATTTTTAATTTATGAAGTGATTTTGAGGTGCACATATGTGGTTAGAACTCCACAATCAAGATGCAGTAATTTTCTCTTACTCGATCCTGTGACTCTGTGGAGGTCATGCATGCACAGCCTGCACTGGGGGGATGTTCCAGGACAGTGTTGTAAGGGGTGTGCTGACCGACAGCCCCCAGTCCTACATCTTGTGGTTCCTGTCTGGGAAGTAGTGGTAAAGTCAGTGCAAACAACTCTATGAAAATCCGTTTCAGCTTTGACTTGCAGAATTTCAGCTGCAGGAAGGGAGGGTGCCTATGTATGTATAGGTATATATACATAAAATGTAATCTGACATGTTTTTTTTTTAAGATTTTTTATTTATTTATTTTTAGAGAGTGAAGGCGGGGAGAAAGAGAGAGAGAGAGAAACATCAATGTGTGGTTGGTGGAGGCCATGGACTGCAACCCCAGGCATGTGCCCTGACTGGGAATCGAACCTGTGATGCTTTGGTTTGCAGCCCGTGCTCAATCCACTGAGCTATGCCAGTCAGGGCTAATGTGTTTTTTTTTATTTTAAAAAATTTTATTTATTTATTTTTAGAGTGAGAAGGGAAGGAGAAAGTGAGGGAGAAAAACAGCAAATGCCTCTCACATGCCACCTACCGGGGACCTGACCTGCAACCCAGGCATGTGCCCTGACTGGGAATTGAACCGGCGACCCTTTGACTCCCGGGCCAGCTCTCAATCCACTGAGCCACAACAGCCAGGGCTAATGTGTTTAAATTGTGTGCGTTATTTGCCTTATCTTTTAGAAACAGCCGCTAGGGTAGAGATACGCACATATCCATGCTTGCTTCTGTTGTTGACACTTTTCTCCCCCTGTGCCCCCAGCTCCTCGGCAGATCCATCGACCTCAATCGCCTGATCACCCAGCGCGTCTCGGTGGCCATGTACAAGTCTCTGGAACTGGCAATCGGACGGTTCGAAAGTGAAGACCTGACCTCGATAGTTGTAAGTGCTCTTTCCTTCCTGGCAGATTTGCTGGAGGTCAGAAGGATGCTGGCTGATTTGACTTTTGAGCCAGTGATATGCTCAGATTTTGCATAGAGATCCATTCAGCTTGGCCTATCCTGAGTATCTTCTTTTTAGCATCTACTCTTGATATTGATCATTCTAAGTTGACTGCAAAGAATAAATAATCCCCGACTTGAATAAATTACACCTCATCATGGCAAAAGTGTGAAAGGAAGAAAGTTTTGAAAATCAAAAAGAAATGAAGACAGAGAAAGAGGATTTGAGAGAACATTGTATCATACATAAACAGTGAGGGTCCAACATACATATATATCATAGGGTCCCTGAAGAAGAAAACCAGGGAGCAGGATGGAATGGGCGTTAAAAACTGTGCCTTGAGGAGGGACATCAGGATCGTGGCTGTGTGCTGTCCCTTGTATCTGCCCTTGAATTTATAGCAGATTGGACAACTCTAATCCAGCCAAGGTTTCTCTGCTCAGCACACAGACACATGAGGGGCGCACACATTGGTGGGTCTGAAGGTGGGGCATTGGAATGCTGGGGGTGGTAGGATGGGGGAAGTGTCGGACGCGGTCTGCAGGTATGTTTCATTGGCCACAGCTAAAACAGCGGAGAGTGTGGCCCACACACTGCTCCGTGGTGGAGGGTGGCTTCGATGCCTGAGAATTCAGCCTCCTCTCCCTCCATTGTGGCAGAAGCCAGTGGCAGCAGAGGAAATATGTCTACAGCCCTGTGGCCATGAGGAGTAAGAAAGCAGCACTGTTGGCTCATGAACCTGACTCCCCAATACCTGCCACACCTCAACCCATCCCCAATCCCGTAGTGGCTATGTCCTTATGCCAAGGCAACCTGGACACAGCAGGGACACCTCCACGGAGTCCTCCAGGCACTGATTCCCACAGTCACAGCAATGTCCCACCACCCC